>CATIWC010002045.1:0-217134 GCA_948472305.1 Vicia faba | reverse complement strand
TTCGTATGTAAAAGACCTCAACATAGTCTTTAGTAACTGAGTTAAGTGCTTCTTGACACTGGGTTCCAGATTGGCACCTACCATGACTTCTTTCTTGTCCTCTTCGATACCTCAGTTAACTGTGTCAACCGGTTCTTCGTGGGGCTGTATGGTCCTTTCTTCTATTGTAGTAACCTGGCTAGTTCCCCTGGCACTTCACAATCTTCCTCACCTTCGTCTTCGGCTTGGTAGATCGGATTTTCAAAGTCACAATAGGCCATAGCAGAATCGTTACCCATGGGATCCAGAGTGGATGTGGATCTACATTTTGATATGTGAGTGTGTGTAAGAGCATAGTTATCTTTGAAAAAATAAACATGTAGAAAAAAGAAAAACAAAGAGCGTAAAATTTGCATGCAAAACATCCATGATTCATTGATGACATATGAAAATGAGGTAACAACCCTTACAAATGGACCGTTGTGCCTCGGGTAAGACACAAGGTTTTAAAAGTCTAAATTGTTTAATTATTACAAGTCTGACAAAATTTTAAAGACAATTACTGTTGGATAAAAGTAATAGGGACAAATTCTTTGGCTTCCCAGTTGTTGAGTCCTCCGCTGATAGTTGGAAAAATCCATTCTTCCGGGTCACAGCTGTCGTCACTATCCTCCAATGTGTTGACTCTGTGGTTGCTGATCCACAAAGGCGGTCCCCCAGCACGAGCATGACGAACAGCTTTCTGGGCTCCTGAAATAAAACCTAAACCAAATTTTTCAGACTTGTAGGGAATATCTGGGAGTTGGCCCCAAATAGTACACCCACCTTCTTCGACTACTGCCTTGGCATCTTTCGGAGAAGCCATCTTCCGCGGAGGTCTGGTAATCTTTGGAACTTTGGAAACAGTCTTGGTTTTCGCAATTGTTTGTGGGACTTCCTCGAAATGCTGACATGAAGTTTCGATGAATTCACCATCCATTTCCACATATCTGAAGGAGTTCAGGTGACTGACCATATATTCTCCCTCTCCATGGACAGTAATGATTTTTCCCTTGGTTGGGTATTTCAACATCTGATGTAATGTAGAGGTGACGGCACCAGCGTCATGAATCCAAGGTCGGCCCAATAAACAGGAATAGGAAAGGCGAATATCCATTACATATAAAGTTGAATCAAAGGTCTGACTTCCAACTTTAATGGGGATGTCCACCTCCTTGTGCACCATTCTCTTCGAACCGTCGAAGGCCCTTACCATTATGTTGTTGGGTTTTAAGGTCAACATTCACAGTCTAGTCTAACCAGAGCCTTCTTAGGAAGCATATTCAATGATGAACCAGTATCTACCAGGACATGGGCCAAAGTAGTGCCCCTGCATTCGACAGAGACATGTAACGCCTCATTGTGTTTCCTCCCTCTAGGTGTCAGGTCAGCATCAGAAAATCCCAAACCGTTATCAGCGGTCAAACTAGCCACACAATCTTTGAATTGGTCAGCAGAGGTTTCTTGTGGCACATGGGCAGTTTTAAGAAATTTCACCAAGGCCTTCGCATGTGCTTCGGAGCACAACAGTAAAGCTAGCATAGAAATCTTTGTAGGGGTCTTCCCTAGCTGTTCGACTACATTGTAGTCGCTTCTCTTTATAATTTTCATAATTTCTTCCATCTCCTTCTTGGAAGCCTATGGGATAGATACTGATTACGCCTTCATTCGGACAGGTTCAACCGAAATGCCTTTGCCCCGAGTCTCGGTCGACTCGGTGATAGGGGTGTCAGTAGGGGTCACCACAAGAATTTTAGTAGTAGTATCAGAAGGAACAAAAGCAAGGATGATCACAAGACCGGTAACAGTTTTCGGAGGAGCGGTCTCAGGGGAGAAAACTCTTCCACTTCTAGTTATTTTGCTGGTTCCCACAATGTTTCCAATGTCGGGGTCAGCCCTTTCAAAAACCGAGTCTTTATCAGCCAGCCAATCTTGCTTGACGTCGTGGTAGTAGACGTCACCCCCATAGTTCCAAGGGACAGTTTTATCTGAGGAGTATAGGATTGGCCCTGGCATAGTAATTATTAGTGGAGTCACCTTCAGAATAGATGTAATCCTAACGGGTCTTTTGGTGGAGGACCCTGGAAGGATTGGCAGAAATGGTTACTATTGAAACATCCTTGTAAGCAATGGTTGGAACGACAGTCTTTTCAAAAAAAATCTCTTTGTCATCCATCGGGCGCTGGACACCTGCTTTCAATAAATGACAACCAGTCGGTAGGGATAAACAGGTGGCAGACTTCACCACATCCCGGAAATAAACCGGCCTTCAACAGGTTCCTTTTGACGGTTAGGAGAGGAGTAACAAGTTCATCAACAACAGCAACAAACACATCATCTTCAACTGCATTAACACCACGACCATGCTTGGGCATAGGAGCGGTGATAACATTTGGGATCTCAGGAGCATCAAACTCAATTTCGTTTGCCTCGAGAAGGTCTTGCACCTTGTTTTTCAAAACCCAGCAATCGTTTGTAGCATGACCTGGACTTTCTTAATAGTAAGCACAACAGGCGTTTGGGTTGTAATGGGGAGAGGCAGTGTTGGGATTCTTCGGAGCTTCCCGCAAGGTTACCAGATTAGATCTCAACAAATGTGGCAAGACTTGAGACAACGTCATATTTATCCAGGTAAATTTTCTTACTGGTCTTTCTGTTTTAGGCTGTTGTTCCTTTATTGAGTAGGTGTAGGCTTAGGGATCATGACGGCCCCTACCGTTGGACGGTGTTCATATTTGTCCTGATTCCTTTGATGGTACACAGCACCAACCTCTTTCTTCCCAGTGAATGGTTTTCTCATGGCACTGGAGGATGTGTCATTTTGGATCTTTCCACTCTTAATCCCATCTTCCACTCTCTCCCTGGTCAAGATTAATTCAGTGAAGCCGGCTGAGGAGCTTCCAATTAGATGATTAAAGAAAGGACCGGACAGGGTACCCCAGAAACATGTCCACTAGCTCCCTATCAGACAGGGGAGTGCTGGACTCTTCCCACTAAGTCCCTCCACTTCTGAGCATAGTCTTTTAAACCCTCGCTCGAACACATAGCCAGGCCCTGGAGTTGAGTACGAGTGGGAGCAAGGTCTGTGTTGTACTGATACTGCTTATAAAAAGCAGCGGCCAGGTCTTCCCAATTATGGATATTGGCCCTCTCCAATTGATAGAACCAATCTAGTTGAGTCCCAGATAGACTATCCTGAAAGAAGTGGACCCACAAATCTCTGTCAGCAGTGTGAGGTTGTATCTTCCTCATATAAGATCGGAGGTGTATCTTGGGACACGAAACCCTGTCGTACTTAGCAAACACTGGTGCCTAGAACTTTGGTGGAATAACAATCCCAAACACCAAACCTATCTCTTCAAAGTCCATCCCGGGAACTTTCTGAATCTCCATTGCACTTAGACGCTCTTCCAGCTAGTTGTACTTCTCATCAGTTGGAGGATATTTCTCTTCAGAGTAATTATCCTCTTCTTCCTCTTCAGATTTTGGATGGTCAGTCACTTCCTTGTTTTTCCCTTCTTGATTGTCCCCTTCACCTGATGATGTTGCAAAGTCTAGGGTCCGTCTGGCTGGCCCTTGGAACCTTCTTCCCAGATTCAAAACATCGGTTGATTTCTTCATTTTCTTCTTCTTTTCTTTGAACAGTAAAGTTTTTAAATCCTCTTGTCCTTTTGCCAGAGTCAAGAACATTTGTTGAAACTGAGCGTTATGCGCCTGAAGATCTTTTACTGTCTGTTCCATATTCATCTCACTAAAATAAACAGTAGAAAGATAAGGAGACCTGTTGTAAGAAACCTGTTTGTGTTATGATGAATGAAGATGCATATGCAAAGGATTTCAAGGAAATTAGAGATTTAAATTTACTTTAGACAAAAAGGAACACACGTTATATAAATCAAAGTTTGAGTACATCATGCCTCTTTGGGCTTACAAAGAAATACAAAAACTCTAAGATAAAAAAGTTGAACGCATCCTCTTTGGTGCGATGTAGGCGTTCAGACTCTGCTCCTCATGAAGCTGCTTGGTAAGTTCCAGAACTTTCTTCTTGCTGGCGTAGAACTGGGCCTCGAAAGTGTCTCGCTCCCCCTAAAGTTGTATCCAATCCCTTTGCAAGTCTTCGAGAGAGGTGGGCATATTAAGATGAAGGATAGTGTATGGGACATCTCCTTCGACAACAGGTTTTATGATAAATGGTAAGATGGAAGGATAAGGCATCACAAGTTTCTGAGCACGAGCTCACACCCACTTAAGGTAAGGCTCAAGGGGGGTAGAATTCGTGTGCCCCAGTGTCTTACTATCTATCTTATTCAACATCCTCCAAGCTCCGATAAACCTCTGGCAGTAACCTTGATCTTCATTCTCGTAATCAAATACCAACCCTTGAATAAACATTTAATTGTGGACCATCCCTTCGGGTATAACCAAACTGTCGTAAGGCCAAGCAGGGGTTATAGGTGATACCTCCTCTAATTCCAAGTAGGGGGACATTAGGGAATTCTCTGCAACGGTCGACGATAGTAACATTCTCCAAAGATCAGGAACACCAATTAATATCTGAATGTCTGAGCATCATCAACCTATGTGACCACCTTGAACCTTGCTCGTTCTTCAATACAAATTGGGGAAGATGCGAAATAAACTATCTTGCCAAGAGAGGAGTACAACACATGAGAATACCCCTTTTCCCCATAGTGCGAGAGTGAAAAGAATGTAGGATATCTCCTAACAAAGTAGGCACCGGGTTACGAGACATGAAGATTTTGACGGTGTTTACATCTATGTGTTGGTCAAGATTTGGAAACAAAACCATCCCATAGATGAGAAGGGCCACAGTTTCCTCAAAAGCTTGCAATTCCGAGGAGTTCCAACAGTCTTGAGCTTTCTCAAACAAGAACTTGGCTAAGAAACCTTTGACACCACTCCTTGTTTCCTAATTAGTTGTGACATCAGATTGTTGCAAGTGTAGGGCTTGAGCAATCTCTTCTGGTTTTAGATCTCTTTCCGTACCGTTGAAGGGTAGTTGATTGAGAATGAGAATCCTCAAGATTTGGGAGAATTCTTCCAAAGTTGGCACAAGTTGATAATCGGGAAATGTGAAGCAATGGTGTAGAGGATCAAAGAATTGGAAGAGCACCTTCATCATATCTTCATCCGTGTTGGAGGTAACCAAGTTTAGGAGGCGACTATGTCTTTCGGTAAATGGAGAATTCTCAGGAACCCTTTATGCTAACTCTTTAAGTTGAGGATGGATCCTTACGAGATTTACTTGAATGGTTTTCCTGCGAATAAAATCCATATCCTACAAAACAGAACAAAGATAAATCCCAAAAATCTTTGAAATGGTTAGTGAGTATGAGTATGATGTTATGATGTTTATGATGTTATGTACAAGTAAATATATACAAACAAAAAAAACAAGTCCTTAAGTTTAGGCTTGTAGAGAGTCTCATAGGTAAGTACCCTCTTGAAGTTTAGTTGGCTCAAACATGTCCTAGCAATAGTAATCGGGTTCTAAGGGAGCTCAATATCACGGGTTTGTTTCCTCGGGCATTGTTTCAGCGCAAGCCTCTTTAATGATGACCTAAATATCCCAAAAAACTAAACCTCAATGAGTGAAGTATCGAGTATCTACCAACTTCGGACTGCACCAAAGTCGGTCATCTCACTACGTCCTAATGGCCAAGTTGGTCAAGTAAAGGTTCTAGAAGTCAGTTAGTGCTTCATGACATCACTCAGCGGCCCGTATTCTCCTTGACTACTCAAGGGCTATCGGTACCCACAAATATGTCACACTAACGTAGCTATTACTTAGACCATGTCGGTATACCCCGCACAGTTTCCACAATGTATTGCTACTTGCCTATAAGGTATCCCAAATCCGGGTAGAGGATTCAAGCCCAAATAAAGAACCAAAATGTAAAGCAAACAAATCAAACAATGAAAGCAAGTAAATGTGATTTATCCCTAAGGTAACCCCATTTTTAAATTCTCCCCAGCAGATTCGCCAGTTTTGTAACACGGTGGTAGAACTGACTTGGTTGTTTTGCGTTTGATTGCAAATGTTGCGGTTAGCAAGAGTCGCCGCCGACTTTTCTTTTATCCAAAAGGAAAGGTTGAAAAGAACAGGAAATCCTTCGGGATTATTTTCTTGAGTTCGGGGGGTAGATTATGAAAAGGGAAGGTATTAGCACCCTTTTCATCCGTAGTTATCTACGGGCTCTTAGTTTCTTTCTAGATCACTTGCTTTTGTTTGAAAATGTCCTTTGTGTGGTTTTTGAAAGTATTTTGAAAAGGCGTCATCGTTTAGGCAAACTTTGTAATGATTCTAGTTCGTAAGAATGTATACAAAGTGTTGATCTTTTGCAAATTTTTCATGTTTGATAGGTGTTTTGAAAGTGTTGGTGTTTGTTTTGAAAAATAGCAAGGATGTTTTGGTTTGAAAATGAGCAAGAAGCTAGGAATATTCTACCTACTCAAAATTATTTCTTGTTTATTTCCTCTTTCCTTTGACATTGTTATCTTACCATTGATTTGGTAAGAAACCCTATCTTTGGATGTAAAAGAGACGGGCAAGGGTCATCGTATAGTCATGAATAGCAATGTTGTAAGATATCTTAGCATTTTCTTTAAGGGACTAAGATAATTCGTAAGGCAACATTTCTAGCGTCATCGAGGGACTATGATCTTGTATTTTCATTTGTTTTTGCTAAGACATCTTACATGCGTATTATGACCATTTATTTCTCAAGGCAACAAGTGGATTTACCCTAAGGGTGTAAGTGTGCAAGTGTGTCTTTTTCATGCTTGATTTGTCTTTGAAATAGGGTTTTCTAAGCGTTAATTTTATCTTTCCATACAAACCCTAATTTACTAGCATTTATATATAAAGCATTAAATTGCGGAAAATAAAAATACTAAGCTATTACATCAATAGGGGAGGGGGTGTACAAATTTACAAATGGGAATATTGCAAAAAAATTAAATCTAATTAACTATTACAACCATATTGAATATTGTACAAAATTGAAAACAAAAACGCAAGAATGTAAATGGAAAAAGAAATGATTTTGTTTGGATTTTTATGAAAAGATTTTAACCTAAACCTAATTAAGAAAAATGATTAATTAAATAAAATTAATTTCAACTAAATAAGAAAATAAATTAACTAAAAAAGGATTTTTTTTAGGGTTTTATTTATGAAAAGGTTTTAAATTAATAAAAATAATATGAATATTAATTAATTAAAAGAAACCTAAGTTCTAAATTAATTTTAATTACAAGAAAATAATATAATAGTTAAACCTAAACCTAAATATTAATTATTAAGAAAGAAATTAATTTATTAAGAAAATGTTTTTGTTCTTTTAGTTTTATAAAACAAAAATAATAAATAAAATATTTTTGAATTTTTATTAATAACAATAATAATAATAATAATAATAATAATAAAGGAAAAGGAAATAAAATAAAATAAGACAAAGAAAATAATAATGAAAATTGGGCCAGGGGGTGCTGAAGTAAGGCATGGAGTTAGAAGCCAGCAAAAAGAAACATGGCCCAATGTGGAGGCCCAGGTGTGCTGTGTGACAAAAAAAGAGAGAAAATGTGAGAAATAAAAAAAAAAAGGTAGCGCGCTGGGTGTTGAACCCACGCCCTCTTGGTTACCAGCGCGCTGCCTTACCACTGGGGTGGCTATATATCCATTTACTTATATCAAACCATAAATATATATTACAAATCAAGTCCATGGCCTGAACTTCATCTTCAACCTCACGCCCAGCCAGACAACCTGCAACTTGTTCATCTCTCAACAAAAATGGAAAGTACAAACATAAAAGTTGTGGCATTTCTTTCCATAAATCCAACCATTTAAATAACTAAAGCTATAAATCTAAGATGAGTGAGAATTTTTCTAGCCCTAATTTAAAACCTAAAAATTTTAGAAACTTCAACTCCAAAATTCTCTAAGCTCAGGCCATATAAATGCAAACTATGGATATGTAAAAATTCGTGGCAATGGTATCTACATTTTATCTTTGAAAATGGAAGCCTAACAATGCCTATATGAATAGTTTAAAAGTCAGAAAACTCACCTTGCAATAGGGTATCGTGTTTTGAGTTTGAGCAGCTTTCAATGAGTTCTAGTGATTGGGTTAGTTTCCTCAAGTTCCCAGGAAGCTAATGTGATGCTTGGCTTGAGCTGAAAGTGGATGAGGAGTTCTGGAGAAGTCAAGTTGCAGACCCCTGTTTTTGAAAATGGAACTTGATGATGGAGGTGTTACAGTTAGGAAAAAGGACTTTGAATGGTTTGTATTTGATGTTTATAAGCTTTAGGAAGCAAAAGGCTTGGAAACGCACGAGGGAGATGTGAGTTTCAAGTTTTTGGTCAGACTATGCAACAATGGAGTTTTTGTGTGTGATTCTGAGTTCTAGGGAGTTTGATGGCTTAAGAATGCGTGCCTTATCTTGCAAATAGTGTATGTATTTATAGGCAAGAGGTTTTAGGTTCTACAACAAGTCATAATTTTAAATCTCAAGTTGTAGCATCTTTCTTGTTTTGGAAGCAAAGTTGAAACATCTTGTTCCAAGGAAAAGTACAGGGCTGCATAGAGTGGTTAGTACCTTAGATATGCTTGCTTTTGGTTTATAGGGTTTGTGTGTTCAGAAAGAACAAGTTCAATGCTCAAGGAGAGTGTACTTTGTGATTAAAGCCACTTTTCAAGAATAACAATGGTGCCTTTCTTCCAAAAATGGAAATGCAACTTGGATAATGGTTCAAATGCTTGGACAATGGCTCCATATGTTGTGTAAACATTTAATTAAGGAGTTAATTGCAAGTTATAAGCCTGCAAAGTGAGATTATGCAGCATGTCTATGTGATTTGGTCCATTGTGCATCACAAATTCTGCCTTGTAAAACAACTTGAAACCCTAACTTCTGACCTTTGGTTCTCCTTGCTCAAAAATGATCTCAAGGAGTTCTTGGACATTTTGGAAATATTGTAATGTGCTCTACAACCCCTCTTTTAATCACTTTTGCAAAATCTAATTGGAACTATATGAAACTTGGCATAGAAGTTAGGTCAAAATCCTGACCAAAATGCTTAAAATTTCACTAAATGTTTTAATTTCATGACCATGATTTCAATGATTAATAACTTGAAATCAAAGAATTTCTAGGAATAGTTGTGTAAATAACTATTTTATATCTCATTGAGATCTACAACTTTCATGTTGAAAGTTTCCTTTGAATCATCTTGTATCATGGTGAAACATTGGCTCAAAGTTGTGAAAAAATATGAAGTTTTCAACACTTAGAAAAATTTATAAGTTTGGAAACTTTGACTTTTCAAAATGAAATCTTGACTTTTTGATTTCTTGATGAACAAGTTTCATATTTTGACATGTTTTGATGAATTGTGATCTTTGACACTTGATTTTGACCAAAAAGTCAAAGTTTGACTTTTCAGTGTACAGTTGACTTTTGATCAGTTGACTGAAAATCAACTATCAATCAATTGATCTTGAGGGAAGTTTTGAGTCATACCATTAGGTTAAAATGATGCATTAGAAACCTTGAGATCATGTCTCAAACCAATTAACCATTTTCTAGGTCAAAAATCAGAAATTGCCCTTTCTCAATCAAAACCCTAATTTTGACCATTTTGCCCTTTTGATGATCTGATCAAATTTCTTGAGGAATTGTGGTCCAAACTTGATAAAATTACATATCGGAGTTCACAATGTTGATATGGATAAAAAATTATGAATTTTGACTATGAATTGGCCATAGTTGACTTTTTCCCCAATACAGCTGATTTTTTAGGTCAACTAATCAATTGACTGAGCAAAAATGTAATCCAAGACTTGAAACTTGACATGAGAAATCTTGAGGGTCCATAATGATCCATGAAAGTAATATGAGGCATTAAAAGTTCAATCATCCTTGTGCAATCTCAAACCCTAATTTCCGTCATCAATGTTTAAGGAGGTGTCTTGAGCTGATCAACCCTAGTGCAGTCTTGAACCAAAGGAGATCTTGTGAGAAAATACTTGATAAATGAGAGGGAAAATTTTGGGGTACAACAGCTGCCCCTGTTCAATCTTCTTAAACCTGAAGAGTTAGATTGGCGGATCCGCCATTCGCGACTTGAAGGTGGAAGATGATTGAATACTAGAGTGCCCAGACATTTGCACTCGAAAATGAATTGTGAATGGGCTTATAGATGCCATTTGGAGGAATGATGGAGATTTGCCAAAGATGGGCTTTTAGATTCCATCCAAGGGTGATTATTGACAGAGAATGGACTAAGTCTGAACTTGATTTCAACTGGAAATGAATAAGAATAAATCTTTGGAGCGATTTATTTGAAACTAGCAGAAGTATTGTATGTCATTTGACTGGGAAGAATCAGAATAAATCTTGGAGAGATTTATCTGAAACTAGCAGAAGTATTGTATGTCGTTTAACTGAGAAGAATTAGAATAAATCTTGGAGCGATTTATCTGAACCAAAAGTATTATTTTGGAAAGTACATGATAAACCGTTGAGAGGTTTAAACTGAACCAAAAGATGTCTTGAATATTCCTTAACTGGAGAGAATCAGAGTAGATCTTTGAGCGATTTATCTGAACCAGAGAAAGTGCCTACTAGGAAAGAATCAGAATAAATCGTTGGGAGATTTATCTGAACCAACAGGGATTTGGAGAAGAATCATAATAAATCATTGAGAGATTTATCTGAACCAAATAAAACGTCTACTAGGAAAGAATAAGAATAAATCATTGAGAGATTTATCTGAACCAACAGAGATCTGGAGAAGAATCAGAATAAATCAGTGAGAGATTTATCTGAAACAGAGAAAACGTCTGCGGGAAATAATCAAAATAAACTGTTGAGAGATTTAAACTGAACTGGCAGGAATCTGGAGAAGAATCAGAATAAATTGTTGAGAGATTTATCTGAACCAGAGAAAATGTCTGCGGGAAAGAATCAGAATAAATCGTTGAGAGATTTAAACTAAACCAGCATGGGTCTGGAGAAGAATCAAAACAAATCATTGAGAAATTTATCTAAACCAGAGAAAATGTTTGCAGGAAAGAATCAGAATAAACTGTTGAGAGATTTAAACTGAACCAGCAGGGTTCTGAAGAAGAATCAGAATAAATCTTGGAGCGATTTATCTAAACCAGAGAAAATGTCTGCGGGAAAGAATCAGAATAAATCGTTGAGAGATTTAAACTGAACCAGTAGAGGTTTGGATTAACCTTGACTGGAATGGAAATCAAAAGAATCTTAGGATCGATTCAACTGAACCAGACAAAAGTCTTGGAATATCTTCAACTGGAATAGAAATTTGAGAGATCTTAGTGTCGATCTGACTGAACCAGAGAAGGTTTTAGATTAACTTTGACTGGAATGGAAATCAGAAGAATCTTAGGATCGATTCAACTGAACCGAACAAAAGTCTTGGAATATCTTCAATTGGAATAAAAATCAGAGAGATCTTAGTGTCGATCTGACTGAACCAGAGAAAAGAGAATATGTCTAACGGAAAGAATCAGGATAAACCGTTGAGAGATTTAAACTGAACCAGAAGAGGTTTTGGATGAGCATCAGAATAATATTCATAAATGAATTATATCTGACTCGTATCTAAGAGAAGTACTGAATGAGCGTCAGAAAGACATCCGTATCTGGATCGTATCTGGACTATATTTTGAATGAGTGACAGAAAGACATCTGAATCTGGATCGTATCTGGACTGTATTTAGAAGAGAATCTGGAGTAAGTATCAGAATGTCATCCATATCTGGATCGCATATGAACTATTTTTAGAAGAGAATCTGGAGTAAGTATCAGAATGTCATTCGTAACTGGATCGCATCTGAACTGTTTCTAGAAGAGTGTATGGGAAGGAGCCTGTGTAGGATTGCTTCAACCGGTCGTGTAGATAATCGTCCTGGCTTGTTTCAGGAATCAATCTACAATTAGTTGTCCTCAGATAGTTTTTTTGTCTTGTTTCAGGTATTAATTTGGAACTTGTGAAGATTGTTGATGATAGCCATCTGTTGATTTGATCTTTTCCTGAAAAGGTAAAGAGTTAGATGCATGCCATGTCATGATGTATGAAATTCATGGTGCAATGATGTTCTCAAAATAAATGAGATTGTGTCGTGTGCACTTGTCATGTATGTAATATGATATATGAAATATGAGATGTTTATTTGAATGTATCTTTGTCAGGGAAAATAAATCCTTGACAAATGTTGGGGAGTCATTAAATCCCGAACTGCTGTTGAAGAGTAGGTGAGTCTTTAAACTTTGCTTAGAATATTTCCACCAAGGATTCCTGTTTTGTTGTTTGAGGAGAATTTCGTTGGGGGATGTTGACTTTGCTGGAGGAAAACTCTGTGGAGAGTGTTGATTCCTGCTTGGGGAAAAGAGTTTAGGAGTCTTAGTTGTCTCTTGCTCTGCTGGGGAGTTATCTCTTGATGAAAGAGAAAGGAATTTAACAACTTGTTGGGGATAAAGAAGTTAATTGTTATCTGCTTTGGCTTCCAAGCTTTGCAGCAACTCGCTGGGGATTGTAGAAAAGTCTACTGGGGAAGAGGGGTTGTGGTCCCTTGATTTGTGATAGTCGCAGAGGAAAACTCAAACTAGGGAATCTGTAGTTTGTTGGGGAAATAAACCTTGTTGTCAGTCTATTGGAGAGGTGTCTTCTTCACTGGGGAAAATCCTCGAGGGTTCTTGAGGTCGACTCAGCTGGTGAGAAGTTTTCAGAGATTGAAACTCTGGCTGCGAGTCATCCTATGAGATGGATCTTGGGAAGATTTGTCATTTCCCCTAGTAGTGAATGATGTAGTAATGCCATAAAATGTTTGCTTGGTCGCACATGACCCTTTATGTGGGAGCCTGTTTTCCCCTAGAGTTAATCCGGTGCACCTTGACGCTTGAGATTTTGATCACATTTCTGGTAGCCCTGAACTTCCTAGAGATGTTTTGTGGAAGAAACCGAAGACCTGATACTGACACCATCTGATACTATTGGCGCATGCGAACAAATTGGTGGTACCTAAGATCTTTGGTCAAGTCTCAGAATTTTCTAAGAACTGTCATGGGAGGATCCGAAGACATGATATTGACACCATCTGATACTGACATTATCTGGTACTGTTGGTACAGACAAGCAATTTGATGGTACCCAAGATCTTTGGTCAGAATTTTCTAAGAACTGTCATGGGAGGATCCGAAGACATGATACTAACACCATCTGATACTGTTGGTACAGACAAGAAAATTGATGGTACCCAAGATCTTCATAATGGATATTGTTCAAACCCATTATCAAAATGACATTGCCCCTTGAGTGATACATATGGAGATTTGCCCCTGGTTATTCAATAATTCTTTGAGAGATTCTTTGAATCTTGACTTGACTGCCCCAGATGTGTTGGACAAAGGTCATGCCGTTCCCCTTTGATCATGAGATATTTGTCATTGGAAGTGTCTTTCCAATCGAAGTGATTTTGTTCACTAAGAGAGCTTTCGTTCACTGGATATTCGTTGTGTGAATTTCTCTGTTGTCAAACAAATAACCATATGCAAATAGAGATATTCAAATAATGCAAAGTTTATGCTTGTCTTGAAATTTTGAAAATGCATTTTAGCAAGTAAATAAGTTTTGTTAAGAAAATTCAAACTCAAGATTTAGGGTAAAGCCTTACAGGAGTCAGGATACCTTTTGTAACAGTATGCTTTCGAACTAACCCATGCTTCATCAGGACTTTTGAAGGGTTGTAGCGTGGCTTGGTTCACGGTTTAAGAAACAAAGGATAAAGGCTCAAATTGTGTTTGTACCCACCCGCTCTTCGTGATGTTCTTCAGTCATAAACTCAGTTAATTTTGCGTTTGAACTCCAATTAAGTCTGGAATAATGTTTTGGTGATGGTTCAGACAAGTTAAGTTTGTCGGAAGGTAGTCATTTTTGCAACATTTTTCATGTTATTGAGGATTTGTAGTGACCTCTTTATTTTTTTATCCCTAATTTTGCCTGACTGTTCTTGTTTTGAGATTATGGTAAGCGGGATGCCCCAGTTTTCTTTAAGTCTCCTTCGTAGGTTTTGACTTAATGTGCTTTTCTTTTCGAGAGATAATGACTGCCTATTTGGTAGGGAACCATTATTATCTTTTGATTCCAGAAGAATTTTTTTGATATCACTCGTTGTATATGAAGTGAAGGCGTATTTGAATTAACTGAGAGACTATCCTGCCCCGGGTTTTGATTAAAGGTTTCAGTTTGTGTAAAAAAGAAAACTTCTACTTCTTTGGCTCGAAGGGGTTGACTAGGGATTGTCCTCCTTATAACTCCAGTGTTTGGGATTTGAAAGAATGCTTGTACATCTTCAACAAGGTCTATCCAAAAGCATATTGTATGAGATTATGGCATTGTTTTCGTCATCCTCCCTCCAAAGGCTTGTAACTTTTAGCAAGAGTTGAATGTTATAAAGAGAATAAAAAGCATAGTTTAAATATAGTGAAAACAAATGGATGAATTTAAGACAAACATATGCAATGCATTAATGAAACAAAATTTGACATTAATAGATAAGTGTTTAAAGAACAAAAGAGATTACAACTTGAAAATTCAAATGAACAAAAGCTTTCAATGATTTGGCATAGGAGCGGTGACCATGTTAGGAACCTCGGGAGGATCGAATTCGATCTCCTTGGCATCAATCATGTCTTGGATCTTATTCTTCAGATCCCAACAGTTGTTTGTGTCGTGTCTCGGACTATCAGAGTGGTATGCACACCTTTCATTGGGATGATGGGTAGGAGCGGAAGTGTTGGGGTTCCGGAGAGGTGCCTTTAACGTTATCAGCTATGCCTTCAATATGTGTTGTAGCGCTTGATCCAGTGACATGTTCATCTTAGTGAATTGTCTTTTAGGCGCGACCTCCTTACGTTGATGCCCATGTCTTTGTTGAGCAGACGTAGGATTAGAGATCAAGATTGCTCCTACGTGTTGGTCATGACGACTCTTTTGACCATACGTAGCATTGGACTCTTTCTTCCCATTATATGGATTTTTATGAGCATCAGAGGGTGTAGCTCCTTGGATCTTTCCACTTTTGATGCCAGCTTCGACTCTTTCGCCAGTCAGTATTAGCTCGATGAATTCGGCCTAGGAGCTTCCGATTAGGTGTTTGAAGAAAGGTCTTGTCAAGGTTCCCATGAATATGTCAATCATCTCCCTGTCAGTTAAAGGGGGTTGCACCCTACCAGCCAGATCTCTCTACTTTTGGGCGTATCCTTTGAAGCTCTCGTTGGAACCCATGGTCGTGTTCTGCAATTGCACACGAGTTGGTGCAAGATCAACGTTGTACTGGTACTGCTTATAGAAAGCAACAGCTAGATCCTCCCAGGTGTGGATGCCAGAACTCTCCAATTGATAGAACCATTCAAGTTGAGCCCCTACCAGTCTCTCTTGGAAGATATGGATCCAAAGATTCGGATCAGGTGTGTATGGTTGAATCTTGCAGACATAAGACTTTAAGTACATCTTAGGGAAAGAGACTCCATCGTACAGGGCAAAGGTATGGATTTTGAACTTTGGCGGGATGACAACTCTAGAAGTAAAACCCATGTGTGAGACGGTGGGAGAACTGACTTGGGTGTTTTGCATTTTATCACAAATGTTGCGGTTTAGCAAGAGTCTCCATCGACTTTTCTTTTATCCAAAAGGAAAGGTGAAAAAGCACAGGAAAGACCTTTGAGATTATTTCTTGAGTTCGGGGGGTAGATTATGAAAAGGGAAGGTATTAGCACCCTTTTCATCCATGGTTTTCCATGGGCTCTTAGTTGCTTGATAGATCACTTGTTTTTGTTTGAATGTGCTTGTGGTGTGGGTTTTGAAAGTATTTTGAAAATGTCTTCATAATGGTTCTCGTTTCTATAAGAACGCGCACAAAGTGTTGTTTCAAAAATAGTTTAAAGATGTGTTTGTGGAATGTGTTTTTGAAAGTGCTCTTAAAAAGATGTTTTTGTAATGGTTCTCGTCTCTATAAGAACGTATACAAAAAGCTTTTGTCTTTTGAAAAAGGTTTCAAAAATGAGAGTGATGATGTATAGAATGTTCTTTTGTTGTGAGCAAGCGAGCAACTAAGAGAGAATCTACCTACTCAAAAGGTCTTAGATGTTCTTTTCCTCCTCCTTTAGACGTTGCTATCTTACCACCGTTTTGGTAAGAAGCCCCATCATTGGATGTGAAGGGACGAGCATGGGACGTTTGTATATTCATAGAATGCAACCCTTGGAACATTTTAGCAATGTCATTTTAGGGACTAGATCGTTTACCGAAGGAAACATCGAGGGTCGTCGAGGGACTACGATCTTTTATCGAGGGTCTTTTGCTAAAACGCCCATGTTCGAGGGACATGACTATTTTCCGAAAGGAAAATAAGTGGGATTACCCTAAGGGTGTATGTGTGAAAAGTGTGTTTGATTTCATGCATTTAGTCTTGATTAGGGTTATCCATTTATTGATTTTATGTCTTGCCATACACGCCCTAATTACTAACAATATATGAAAGCAATAAAAGTGTACAAATTTACAAATGGGTATTGCAAGAAATTAAAGTCCTAATTATCTATTACAACCATATCGAAATAATGTACAAGAATTAAAATGGACTTGTTTTGTTTTTGTTAAGAAAATAAGTTTACTTAAGAAAATATTTTGATCTTTTTGTTCTCAAAGAAGATAAAATAAAACATGTGAATATGAAATATTTTTGGTGTTTTTGGTTATTTAAAAGCTAAAATAAAATAAATGGGGGAAAAGGGAGTCAGAATCAGCACGTTGCTGAAACGAGAAGGAGAAGAAGTTTTGACTCTAACGCACTGCAAAATAGAAAATGTTAGTAGGAAAGTAGAGGGTCAGAAGTTCTGGGTCTGGGTACACCAAGTTCTGAGGTTGCCGGGAATAAAGGAAAACCTAGAAGTTCTGATTATTGGGGGGGTCAGAAGTTATAGTGTAACTAGGAACCTAGAAGCTCATGTATTTCTGGCAAGTCAGAGGTTCTAACTATTTGAGAGAGTGAGGTGATAATGCTGCTGGGTAAGGATGTCTAGAAGTTATGATTTAGGAGTATCTTCTAACAGATAAATGGGTGAAAATGTCAATAAATTAACCTAAAAAAGGATGCTTCTGGGGTTAGAAGCCAGGACCTTTATCACTAGTGTCTTATGCGCACACATTGTCTGCCACTGGGGTGGCTATACATCCGATATTAGAAGAAAAAGCATAAACATGTATCACAAGGTAAACTCTGATGATGAACTCCATTTCTTACTCCATGCTAATCAAAACATCTACAACTTAGTCATTTCTTAACAGAATAGAAAATACAAACATATCAATTATGGTAGGTTTCCATCATGGTTCAGAAATATAAGATATCAAGACTGCAAATCAGAAACAAGCATATGTCTGCTAAACCTAGTTTCCTTGACAAATTATGAACTAATGTACTCCCTACTTAGGCATACAAATACATGAAACCTCAGAATATATACGGCATCAGAAAAATGATGTCTACATTGTACTTTTGAACATGCAAATCTGACAATGTCTAAGTAATATAATGAGAGTCATCAGAAGCTTACCTTGCAGCTGGAAAATACTCTGTGAGCGGGAGTCTGGTTCTGACCGCTGGTGATGTTCTGAACAGCTTCTTCACGTGCTCAGCAGGCGGGAAGCTTTCAACTTGAGCTACGAATGATTAGAAAATTCTGGAACAGCCAAGGGGTAAAGTTCTGACTTCTTTGAGGTGGATAGATATGGATGGAGAGTGTGTTACAGTATGAACACAGAAGTTAGGATAGCTTCTAATATGTAAAATCAGAAACTGTATGGATGGTTTTGATCAAGAAACACTTGAAGGGAAAAAAAGGAGTTTGAATGCAAGAATCAAAAGTTAACAGGTTTTGTATTTTGTGTTTGTAGTTTTGGACTCTTGAAATTTTAGCAGGGGTTCAAGGCTTTTTCTTTCTCAAATTTTTGACCCTTTTACAGTTGCCAATGAAGTCCAATTTATAGGCAAAGGTTTAGTCGCTTGGAGAGGTCAAGAGGTACAACCATCATATGTTAGGCGCTGACTTGTTCTTGAAGTAAGTTCAAATAGGTATGGTGGTTAGCAGCTTTAGCCGCGCCTAAGCCGAATTTGTAAGCAGGAATTAAGGAAAGGTAACCTCAAAAGAAAAAGCAACACATGGGCCCAGCACACTCTTGTACAAAAGTTTTCTTTTCCAAGATAGTAATGGTACTTCTATGCCACACGTGGGGAAATCCTTTGGATAAAGATTCAAAAGTGGTTGTAAGAATTAAATGATGATCAGATTTATTAAACCAAAAATCCTGCAATGTGAGATTCTGCATCGTTACTTAATTATGGATCAGAAGTTCAGCTTCAGCGTAACTTAGAATAGACATTCAACTTTTGATCTTTGTATCTCTTTGCTCCCGCATGTTCTGAAGGAGTTCTCAGACTTTCTAAAAAGCCTGCAACATGCTTTATAAACCTTCTTTAAATTATCCTTGCCAACTCTGACTAATACTTTGTGAAAACTGGTCCAGAAGTTGTAACCAAACTCTGTCTTGGAACTGTCCAGAGTTTGCTGAATGTTTCAGTTTCAAGGACGTGTCTTTGAGGAGTTGCAAATTGAAATCCCAACATTCCTAGGAGAATCTTTATTCTGCAATGTTTCAGATATTGTTGTAGTCCATAACTCTTGTGTCAGAAGTTCTTCCAGAATCAACTTCCATCATGGTGAAAATCTGGCCAGAAGTTCTGAGCTTATCACATTTCTTAAACACTTAGAAAAATTCTAAGTATTTAGAACTTTGACTTTTCCAAAGTAACTTTGACTTTTGAGTTTCTTGATGGAACAAACTTCACATCTCAACATTTCTTGATGAAATATGACTCTTGAAATTTGATTTTGATCCAAAGGTCAAAGCTTGACTTTTCAGTGTGCAAATGACCATTTTTCCCTTATGAATGACTTTCTTGAAAAATTTGTAATTCAAAGCTTGGAATTGGATGGAAGCAAACCTGAGGGTCCAGGATGCTCCTTTAAGAGATGAGAGGGCAAATTTTGGGGTACAACACCATGTCTCCTAAATCTAAGTCAGGTATCTGCTGAATTTCAATAGCAATGAGGTGATCCTCTAATTGTTTGTACTTGTCATCAGCGGGAGGATATTGTTCCTCAGAGTAGTCAGCTTTGACTTCATCAATCTCCAGACTATTGTCTTCTTCATGACTATCCCCCATGTTGGATGGAGTTGGAAGATTTAGAGCTCCCTTGACTAGTCCTTTAAGTCTTCTTCCCAAGTTCAGGACGCCTACTGACTTCTTGGACTTTTTCTTCTTGTCTTTGAGAAGAAGAGTCTTCGGGTCCTCTTGCCCCTTAGCCAAAGCCAGGAACATTTGTTGGAATTGAGCATTTTGAGCTTGGAGATCTTTCACCGTTTGTTCCATATCCATCTTACTGAAATAAACAATAGGAAGATAGAGAGGTCTGTATGGGAGAAACCTGTCATGATATGATGCATGATATATGGATGCATGTTTTCAAGTATCTCGCAGGGTAAATGTTAGTAGTCACTTACAACTTTGATTGGAGAACTTTGTATAGATGGATGTCCTTCCAAGAGAATTAAGCTCACCATATCAAGTGGGTTGTATCCCTTGACTCAAGTTGTTGTACTTGATCTTTGATGGTGTTTGGTTAGAGGAAAATAAATCCTCTTGTCCCTTGATAGATGTTTGGTTCAACGTGACCCTGCATCATAGGCCCTTGAGATCCTTGAAACGGTTATTTAAAATTTTATAGTATGATGCCATGTATAAGTATGCAAAGTAAGCAAGTTTATATACAAATAAACATATACACACAAAGAAGACAAATTCTTAGGTTTAGGCTTGTATGGAGTTTGACGGTAAGTACCCTCTTGAAGTTTAGTTGGCTTAACCTGTCCTAGTTAATAGTAATCGGGTTCTAAGGGATCTCAATATCACTGACCTTTCCCACAAGCTTCGTTCGATAGGCGATTGAGTCGCAACCAAACAAAACTCAGGAGTCATGTCTCAATGAGTGTAGCATCGAGTATCAACCAATTTTTAGCTTTACACCGAAACCGACTATCTCACTACTTCCTAATGGCCAAGTTGGTCAAGTAAGGTTCTAAGGTCAGTTAGTGCTTCATGACGCTGCTCAGCGGCCCCGTATTCTCCTTGTTTCAACATAAGGGATATCGGTACCAACAAATGCGTCACACTAACATAGCTATTTCTTAGACCATATCGGTATACCCTATACAGTTTCCACAATCTATTGCTACTTACCTAAAAGGTGCCCTAGATCCGGGTAGAGGATCAAAACAAGCCCAAATAAGGAACCATAATGTAAAGCATGCAAGTCAAACAAGCAAGTAAATGTGATCTAGCCCTAAGGTAACACCACATTTAAATGATTCCCCAGCAGAGTCGCCAGTTCTATAACACGGTGGGAGAACTGACTTGTGAGTTTTGCATTTTATCGTAAATGTTACGGTTAGCAAGAGTCGCCATCGACTTTTCTTTTATCCAAAAGGAAAGGTTAAAAAGAACAGGAAAGACCTTTGAGATGTTTTCTTGAGTTCGGGGGGTAGATTATGAAAAGGGAAGTTGTTAGCACCCTTTTCATCCGTAGTTATCTACGGGCTCTTAGTTGCTTTCTAGATCACTTGCTTTTGTTTGAAAATGTGCTTTGTGTGTTTTTGAAAGTGTTTTGAAAAGGCTCCATCGTTTAGGCAAACTTTATAATGATTCTCGTTCGTAAGAATGTATACAAAGTGTTGATCTTTTGAAAATGTTTCAAGTTTGAAAGATGTTTTGAAAGTGTTGGTGTTCGTTTTGAAAATAGCAAGGATGTTTAGGTTTGAAAATGAGCAAGCAACTAGGAACATTCTACCTACTCAAAAGTCTTTCTTGTTTATTTCCTCTTTCCTTTCACATTATCTTACCATTGATTTGGTAAGAAACCATATCTTTGGATGTAAAAGGGACGTGCAAGGGTGATCGTATAATCATGAATAGCAGTGTTGTAAGATATCTTAGCATTTTCTTTGAGGGACTAAGATCATTCTTAAGGCAACATTTGTAGCGTCATCGAGGGACTATGATCTTGTATTTTGTTTGTTTTTGCTAAGACATCTTACATGTGTATTATGACCATTTTCATAAGGCAACAAAGTGGATTTACCCTAAGGGTGTAAGTGTGCAAGTGTATTGATTTACATGCATTGTTTTGTCTTTGAATTAGGGTTTCCTAAGCATTGATTTTATCTTTCCATACAAACCCTAATTTACTAGCATTTATATATAAAGCATAGAATTGCGGAAAATAAAAATACTAAGCTATTACATCAATAGGGGAGGGGGTGTACAAATTTACAACTGGGGATTTTGCAAGAAAATTAAATCTAATTAACTATTACAACCATATTGAATATTGTACGAAATTGAAAATAAAAATGCAAGAATGTAAATGGAAAAAGAAATGATTTTGTTTGTTTTTTATGAAAGGGTTTAGTCTTGGCCTAATTAAAAAATGATTAAGGAAAATTAAATAAAGTTAACTTAAACTAAATAAGAAAAGAAATTAACTAAAAAAAGGATTTTTTAGGGTTTTATTTATGAAAATGTTTTAAATTAATAAAAATAATATGGATATTAATTAATTAAAATAAACCTAAGTTCTAAATTAATTTTAATTACAAGAAAATAATATAATAGTTAAACCTAAACCTAAATATTAATTATTAAGAAAGAAATTAATTTATTAAGAAAATGTTTTTGTTCTTTTAGTTTTATAAAACAAATAAACTAAATAAGTGTAAAAATAATAAATAAAATATTTTTGGATTTTTATTAATAACAATAAAAATAATATTAATAATAATAATAATAAAGGAAAAAGAAATAAAATAAAATAAGAAAAAGAAAATAATAATGAAAATTGGGACATGGGGTGCTGAAGTAAGGCAGGGAGTTAGAAACCAGCAAATAGAACAAAGGCCCAATGTGGAGGCCCAGGCGTGCTGTGTGTTTGTGACAAAAAAAAAAGCTGAAAATGTGGAAAATGAAAAAAAAGACAGTGCGCTGGGTGTTGAACCCACGCCCTCTTGGTTACCAGCGTGATGTCTTACCACTAGGGTGGCTATACATCCGTTTACTTATATGAAATGATAAATACATAACATATAATGCTTCCAAGGTCTGTACTTCGTCTTCAACCTTCAGCAAGCCAGAGTACCTGTAACTTCTTCATCTCTCAACAAAAATGGAAAGTACAAACATGAAAGTTGTGGCATTTCTTCCCATGAATTCAACCATATAAATAACTAAAGATAAAAGTCAAAGATGAGTGAGAATTTTTCTGGCCCTAATTTAAAACCTAAAAATTTTAGAAACTTCAACTCCAAAATTCTCTAAGCTCATGCCATATAAATGCAAACTATGGATATGTACATCTTCGTGGCAATGATATCTACATCTTATCTTCACAAATCAGAATCAAATGATGCTTGTATGAAGAGATAGAAGTTTGAAAACTTACCTCTTGTAGCTGGAGTCGTGTATGGAGTTTGAGCAACCTTTGAGATGGCCTGATCATTTCTGTAGCTTGCCTAAACCTCCTTGAATGTGTTCCAACTCCTACTTTGCTTTGAGGATGGCTGAAACTCCCAACTCAAGTCAAGTTGCAAGCTTCAGTTTTGGAAATGGTGGATAGTGATGGAGGAGTTACAGTCTTGAAACAGGGGCTTGGATCACTTGTGTATGATGTAAGTAAGGTGTCTGGATGGTTAAAAATCAAAACGCACGAGTGGAAATGGAGATGAAGAGTTTTGGCTCAAAACTATCAAGTGGAGCAGTTCTGTGTAGCAAGGGTGTTTGGGAGAGTTCTTAGAGGCTTGAAATTATGCCTTAGCTTGCAAACAACTTGTGCATAAGTATGTAAAAGGTTCTAGCACTTGAGAGGGTCAGAAGTGTAAGATCTAGAGTTATGGCTATCTTACTTGATTTTGAAGAAAAGTGGAAATATAGTTTTAAGGTAAAGTACAAGCATGGGCTGAGTTGTTAGAGGCTTTAGACAAGTTTCTTTTAGGTTATAGGTTGTGTGTGATCAGAAAAAAACAATTGCAAAGCTCAAGAATTGATTTTGTGCATAAAAGCTACTTTTCCAAAATGGCAATATGCACTTTCTTCCCAAAATGGCATTAAGCATGGGAAATGCATTGAATGCTTAGATTGAAGCTTCTTACATCTGTGAAAACATTTAATTATGGAGTGCCAAATAAGTTTGAGGCCTGCAAAGCAAAGATTGTGCATCCTAGCATGGATTTGCATTCTTGTTCATCATGAAATTCTGCCTTGTAAAACAACTTGAAACCCTAACTTCTGGCCTTCGATTCTCCTTGCTCAAAAATGATCTCAAGGAGTTCTTGGACATTTTGGAAATCTTGTAATATTCTATACAACTCCTCTTTGAATAACGTTTGAAAAATCCAATTGGAACTATATGAAACTTGGCCCAGAAGTTAGGTCAAAATCCTGACCAAAAATGCTCAAAATTTCACTAAGTGTTTTAGTTTCATGACCATGATTTCATGGATTAATAACTTGAAATACAAGAATTTCTAGGAGGAGTTATGTGAAGCAATGTTTTATATCTCATTGATCTCTACAACTTTCATGTTGAAAGTTTCCTTTGAATCATCTTGCATCATGGTGAAAAATTGGCTCAAAGTTGTGAAAAAATATGAAGTTTTCAACACTTAGAAAAATTTCTAAGTTTGGAAACTTTGACTTTTCAAAATGAAATCTTGACTTTTTGATTTATTGATGAACAAGTTTAATATTTTGACATGTTTTGATGAGTTGTGATCTTTGACACTTGATTTTGACCAAAAAGTCAAAGTTTGACTTTTCAGTGTATAGTTGACTTTTGATCAGTTGACTGAAAATCAACTATCAATCAGTTGTTCTTGAGGGAAGTTTTGAGTCATACCATTAGGTTAAAATTATTCATTTGAAACCTTGAGATAATTTCTCAAACCAATTAACCATTTGCTAGGTCAAAAATCAGAAATTGCCCTTTCTCAGTCAAAACTCTAATTTTGACCATTTTGCCCTTTTGATGATCTGATCAAATTTCTTGAGGAATTATGGTCCAAACTTGATAAAATGACATATAGGAGTTCACAATGTTGATATGGATAAAAAATTATGAAGTTTGACTGTAAATTGGCCATAGTTGACTTTTTCCCCAATATAGTTGATTTTTTAGGTCAACTGATCAATTGACTAAGCAAAAATGTGATCCAAGACTTGAAACTTGACATGAGAAATCTTGAGGATACATAATGATCCATGAAAGTCATATGAGGCATTAAAAGTTAAATTATCCTTGTGCAATCTCAAACCCTAATTTCAGTCATCAATGCTTAAGGAGGTGTCTTTAGCTGATCAACCCTAGTGCAGTCTTGAACCAAAGGATATCTTGTGAGAAAATACTTGATAAATGAGAGGGAAAATTTTGGGGTACAACACGTCCTAAAGGGAATTATTTTTCATGCATGTTATGGCTATGAATGAGTTGGTTAATGCTGCCTCATTTGCGGCTAATTATTTGGGTAGGGTTTCTCGTGCGACTTCCATAGGAATTTCGGTGGGGGTATGATTACCCAAGTTACCGAGCACCTTGAGCTTGAGTTTAATTTAGAAGTGAATAGTTTGGTTTAAGTAAAGGATAAGGTAGATATGGATGCCCTTATTCATCAGGGCATGATAACTATTTACGGAAACACCTACTCAGTGATGATCCATAACTAGCACATCCTTGATCTACCTAACCCAAGAAAGGTGAAAGTTGATGTTGAAAATAATTGGCTTTATAAGGAGGTCGCTGTGATCGGTGGATCTGGAACTGACTGTTTAACGCTGGTTCGCGAAATGTCGCGGAAGCAAGAGTCGCCACCGTCTTTTATTTTCTCCAAATGGAAAGGACAAAAGCACAGAAAAATTCCTTAAAGAGATTGCTCTCGGTTCGGGAGGTAGATTATAGAAAGGGAAGGTGTTAGCACCCTTTCTATCCATGGTTATCCATGGGCTCTTAGATACTTGCTCACTTGTGTTTTCAAAATGGTTTGTTTGCTTTTCAACTGTGGGTTTTAAAAAGTTTCTTTGAAAATTCCAGTTCGACTCTTGTATCGGTCCTCAAGAGTGTTTGAAAAATTGCTTTCGAAAGCTTTTTGAAAAGGTGTCGGTGTGAAAAGTATTTTTTGAATTTGTTTTGAAATTAGAGCAAGTATCTAGAGTCGTCTACCTACCCTAAGGAATTCGTCTGTGTAGATGTCCTTTAAAGTAGTGCCATCCCACCATTGAAAGGTAGGTAGCACCACCGTTGGAGGTGTTCGGGTCAATTCGAGGTTCGGGACATGGTGATCACCAAAGCAATGGGAAGACACCTTAGAAGCTACCCTCATGCCAGGTTCCCGGATCATGAGGACTTACTAAGACATCCTCTACTCGACGATCACCTTTTGAAGGCAAGGCAATAGTGAGGCGTACCATAGGGGTGGTGTGTGCGAATTGTGTGTCGTTTTCATTTGTATTTGTCTTGTCATGTTATTGGTGTTCTACGCTTGATTTTATTTTGTCCATACATTCTTTCATGCTTTTGATTAACAGTTAAGATATTTGCGAGGAAGTAAATCTAAAGCTATTACAAATGGCGCGGGTCCACATCGCCAAAATTAACCAGGACCCGATTCGACAGAAAAGTAAAGAATTAAAAGTGCGAGAAGTAATTACAAGGCTTCGGGAGAGGTACATAATTATTTAAATGACATAAAATAAATACGCGAAATAGAATAAAAATTAAGAACATGGGCGTTGGACCCTTTTGCAAAGAATTAAAATTAATGAGGAATTAAGATTAAAATTAAAAGAAAGCAAGAATTTGTTTTTTGGTGTTTTTTAGTGTTTTTGGATTTAATGAAAAAAAGGGATTAATTAAAATTAAAATAAAATGCTAAACCTAATTCTAATTATTTTTTTTAATTTATTAAGAAAAATGTTGAAATTTTTAACCTAAATTAAACCTAATTTTTATATGCAATTAAATTATGAAAATAAATAAAATAAATGATATTATTGTGAAAAAAGAAAAAAAAATTGAAAAGGAATAAAAAAACAATAATTAAACCTAATTCTATATTCTTGATTTTTTGTTATGAAAAGAATTAAAATTGAAACCCTAATTTAAACTAATTACTTACATGCCAATTTATTCATGAAAAGTATTAAAATAAAAATATTTATTATATTCTTTGTATTTTCTGATTTTTATGATGTTTTTGTATATGTAGGAACAATTAGGTTAAGAAAAACTCAATCAAATCTCTTGTAATCATGGTTTTGAATGTTTGATTTCTTAAGATTTTTCCATATCTTTTTCCATGTGTTTTTGGTTCAAAATCATGCTAATCAACCCAAATCTTTCCATATTGGTACAAGCACGAAATCTTGAGGCTAAAACATGTACAAAAAGATTTTTTAGGTTAAGTTAAATATTTTTCATATATTTAAATGATTTAAATGAATTAATATAAATAAAAATTCAAATAAATAAATAAAAAATGAGAAAATACTTCCCTTTGGGCCAAGTGGTCGTGCACATGTTATGGATGATGAATTATGGAAGAAAAATGGGCCCATTAGCAATTTTAGGTCATTTGAATCAATGTTGACTTTTCAAAATATCCAAAAATTTCCCAACTTCCACAAGGCATAACTTGCTCAATTTTTAAGCTTTTCTCATGTTCTTGGACATTTTGGAAAGGTCTTTGAGTCCTCTAACCAATGCCTTTGGTCCCATGTCATTTTGATTTACCAATCTCAAGTTATGGCCTTTGACTTAAAGTCCCTTTTTGTTGACTTTTGAAAATGACCTATAATGTTGAAATTGATAACTTTTTGTGAGAGAATTTCTTGGACTTGAAGTATGAAGATGAGTTGTAGGAAATGTCTTTCTCTTCAAAATGAGCTTTGGATGGAATTTTTCTGATAATCCATGTGAAAGTTATGCCCTGGTCAATTTCAGTTGACTTTTTCAGCTGTCCAAATAAGGAAACTTTTGCATCTTGATGATTTTTGAGCCAAACTTTGAGAATCATGATCAATCATTGATCAAATGATGTTTGTGGCTTCAAAATGATATGTTGACCAAAAATTTGAACTTTTGACTATCAAATGACCATTTTGCCCCTACAGTTGACTGTAGTGCAATTAGGGTTTTTTGACTGTGCAATTTTGAGCTGAATGTCTTGAAACTTGATATGAGGATGCTTGACCATATTTGTAGGCATATGAGACTTGATTGGGCTTTTGAAAACTTCATTTTCTTGATCAGTACACAAACCCTAATCTTGACTGTATAGGAACCCTTTGCATTGTGCAACCCTTGGGGAATTTTGAAGCATGACTTTGGCAATTTCCTGAAGAATATGGGAGGGCAAATTTTGGGGTACAACAGTTGCCCCTGTTCAATCTTCTTAGACCTGAGGATGCAGATTGGCTGACGTGCCTTTCGTAATCCGAGGGTAGAAGATGATTGAACACTAGAGTGCCCAGAAATTTGCGCTCGCATAGTAGCAGTGATGGGGGAATGCCATTTAGAGGTTGATGAAATAGGATGATGGGCTTATAGATGCCATCTGGATGTTGATCGCGTAAGAGATTCCTTAGCGAGAACCTGCATACCTGCAAAAGAAAAATGAGTACCTGGCACGTTGCAGGAGCTGATTTTCAGATGCTTGATACAGATGTGTCCTGACTGGTTACAGGAGCTGGATCTGGAGCTTCACAAGATGATGAATGAACCAGGGATGGTTATTACCTTAGCATGAATGGTAAGAGAACCTTGAGTGACTTTAACTTCAACAACGCTCGTTGAGAAAATCTTGATGGGAATTACTATCTTCGCAGTATCGGGAAGAGAACCATAGGCAATTATAATCTGAAAGAAATTATCACCTCACTCACCGTCGGAGAGGGAACCCTGGGGAATTATAATCTGAAAGGAATTATCACCTCACTCACCGTCGGAGAGGGAACCATAGGAGATTATCACCTCACTCACAGTCGGAGAGGGAACCAAAGGAACCTAAAATGGAATTATCATCTCACACACCGTCGGAGAGAGAACCAAAGGAACCTAAATAACTTCTACTGAGTCTTCATCAGAAAAATCTGTTGGGAGTCGATTTAGCTGGACTAGAGAAGGCCTTGGACGGGATAACAACAGAGAATCTTAGGGTCGATTAACTGAAACGGTCTAGGTCTTGAAATGTCTTCAACTGGAATAAGTGTCAGAACGTCGCCATATCTGGTTCATATCTGGACTATATCTGGAAGGAAATCTGGAAGCAGCATCAGAACGTCACCATATCTGGTTTACATCTGAAACTATATCTGGAAGGAAATCTGGAAGCAGTATCAGAACGTCACCATCTCTAGTTTACATCTGAAACTATATCTGGAAGGAAATCTGGAAGCAGTATCAGAACGTCACCATATATGGTTTACATCTGAAACTATATCTAGAAGGAACTCTGGAAGCAGTATCAGAACGTCACCATCTCTGGGTTACATCTGAAACTATATCTAGAAGGAACTCTGGAAGCAGTATCAGAACGTCACCATCTCTGGGTCATATCTGAAACTATATCTAGAAGGATATCTGGAAGCAGTATCAGAACGTCGCCATATCTGGGTCATATCTGAAACTATATCTAGAAGGAAATCTGGAAGCAGTATCAGAACGTCACCATATCTGGTTTACATCTGAAACTATATCTAGAAGGAACTCTGGAAGCAGCATCAGAACGTCACCATATCTGGGTCATATCTGAAACTATATATAGAAGGAAATCTGGAAGCAGCATCAGAACGTCACCATATCTGGGTCATATCTGAAACTATATCTAGAAGGATATCTGGAAGCAGTATCAGAACGTCGCCATATCTGGGTCATATCTGAAACTATATCTAGAAGGAAATCTGGAAGCAGTATCAGAACGTCGCCATATCTGGGTCATATCTGAAACTATATCTAGAAGGAAATCTGGAAGCAGTATCAGAACGTCGCCATATCTGGGTCATATCTGAAACTATATCTAGAAGGAAATCTGGAAGCAGCATCAGAACGTCACCATATCTGGGTCATATCTGAAACTATATCTAGAAGGAAATCTGGAAGCAGTATCAGAACGTCGCCATATCTGGGTCATATCTGAAACTATATCTAGAAAGAATTGCGATAGTTGATAGTAATCATTTTTGTATTGATCTTTTTCCTGAAAAGGCAAAACATAATTGTATGCAAAATCATGATGCATGAACTGTATGTCTTCAAAATTAATGAGATTCGTGTAGTATGATGCATATGCATGCCATAATGTATGAAGATGTGATGTTTATGAATATATTTTTGTCTAAGAAAATAAATCCTTGACGGGTGCCGGGAAGTCACTCCTGGGCTGATGTTGAAGAATAGGTTTTGCTTCCGCCGGGGATGATAGTTGCAAGAATTCCGATAGGAGAAGATAACTCTATTGGGGAATAAACTTGGCGAATGGGTTACTCTGCAGGGAGACAAATACTCTAGTAATCTTGCTGGGGAGCAATACTCTGTGGGGAGAGAGACACTCTGTTGATTGTTGATAGTAACTTGCTGAGGATATCCTTGTTGTTGGAAGTGTTGATGGACTTCGCTGGGGTAAGAAGACTGTGTCGACGACGATCTTTCCGTGGCTTTTGGCTGAGGATAACCCAGTTATATCCTGTTAGGGAAATAACTCTTTGAATAAAGCCGGGAGACGCATTCGTGCTCTGCGAGGATAAGCTTCCAAAATCAACTGGGGATAAGCTTACTGCTTGGGGAGATGGATTCCAACTTTCCTGGGGAAGCTGGATTGGACTCTCCTGGGGAAGTATTGAACTGTATTGGTTATGTTCTTCAACGGAACCTACCCTGATACCTTGGAGGATAGAACAATCAGATTGCTTAGACCACTCTTTATTGCCCCTGTTTCTATGGGGGAGGCACTTGTGGGGTGCTGATAGTTGTTGATGGACAAACCTTCTTCTGGTAGACAGATGGCAGGACATAGTCGTACGCTTTAATCCCTAATTTTTGCCTGGACCGCCCTTTCGGGTTTTCAGCCCACCGGGATACCCATTTTTGCTCAAGCCGCCTTTTCAGGTTTTCGACTTGCCGGGTGTACAGATTTTTTCATTTCATCCCTTCATTTTGCCCGAACCCTTTTGGTTCGCCGGGAAGCCCTTATTTTTGCTAGGTGTGTCAACCTAGCAGGTCTTTGATTTTGCGTAGTATTTTTCGACTATGTCCACGCTCTTAGAATGCAGGTAGGTGCCCCTGGCTGCTTGTGTTGCCATATTACCAGAAGGTGTCTGATCGTGCAAGATTCGTTGCTGGAGTGCCCCAAGTGACTCAGGCAGAGATTTGCCCCAGGCTTTTTGGCCTTTTGAGAGATTCTCTGGATCTTGACTTAACTGCCCCAGATGGTAGACCATGATCATGCCGTGCCCCTTGATTGGAGATACTCTTGTTCATTAGACTTTCGTCATGCGAATTTCTATGCTGTTCAAACAAAAAGTCATATGCAAACAAAGTTATGTTAAAAATGCAAAGCTTATGTCTGTCTCGAAGATTTTGAAAATGCATTCTTTTTTCATAAAACAAGTGAATGTTTGTAAAACGTGATGTCAACTCCGTATTTACCGTAGGCCTTAAGGAGTCAGGATACCTTTCGTGACAGTATTCTTTCGAGCTAACCCATGCTTCAGCTAGGACTTTTGAGGGTTATAACGTGGCCTGGTTCACGGTTTAAGAAACAAAGGATAAAGGCTCAAATTATTTGTACCCACCCGCTCTTCGTGATGTTCTCCAAACCTAAACTCAGTTGATCGTGCGTTAGACCTTGCTTGAGTATTTGCTTTGATGTTCCGATAATGGTTCAGATGTTGATGATTTCTTTTGAATAGGCAGTCATTTTTTGCTTTGGTTGAGGGTTTGTGAGACCTCTTTCTTGATTTTTGTTATCCCTTTCTTTTTTTGCCTGAACTGTTTCCTTTTTTGGAATTACAGTCAGCGGGATGCCCCAGTTTTGTAAGTCTCCTTCATGGGTTTTGACTTAATGGGTTTTTCATTTTTTGAGATAATGACTTCCTTTCTTTACAATTGTTCGGAACCATCACTGTCCTTTTTCGTAAGGATATTTTTGGTGCCATTCGTTATGCACTTGGATCAACTGAGAGACTACCCTGCCCCAGGTTATGATTAAGGGTTTTAAATTTCGAAAAGAAAAACTCCTACTTCTTTGGCTCAGAGGGGTTGACGAGGGATTATCATCCTTATAACTCCAGTGTTTAGGGATTGAAACAATGCCTGTACCTCATCAGCGGGGTCTGTTCAAAAGCATACTGTAGATTATGGTATCGTTTTCGTCATCCTCCCTCAAGAGGCTTAGAATTCTAGATCCAGAGTTGACATCAGAAAAATATGAAAAGAAATTTGAACATAATGAAAACAATTGTATTAATTCCCAAAACAGACGTATGCGATGCATTGATAGAATAAAAGAGTTTGCTATGACATTAATTGTTTGTATAAGCAAAGAAAAATACAACTCAAAAATTCAAATAAACAAAAGGCTTCAATGATTGGGCAACGGAGCAGTGATTATGTTCGGAGTCTCAGGCACTTCAAACTGAATCTCCCCGGCGTCGATCATGTCTTGAATCTTGTTCTTGAGAGGCCAGCAGTTGTCCGTAGTATGCCCCGGGCTATCAGAATGATACGCGCACCTATCATTGGGATGATAGTTGGGAGCAGAAGTGTTCGGATTCCGAAGAGGAGCCCTTAAAGTGATCAGCCCTGCCTTCAACATTTGTTGCAGTGCTTGATCCAGCGACATGTTGATTTTGGTGTACTGTCGTTTCTCCTTGCGCTGCTGCCCCTGTCCTTGTTGAGCAGGTCCAGGATTGGAGATCTGGATTGCCCCTACCTCATGACGGCTCTTTTTACCGTGCACAGCATTGGATTCTTTCTTTCCATGATGAGGCTTTTTATCAGAAGGTGCAGCCTCTTGAATTTTCCCAGACCGGATGCCAGCTTCTATTCGCTCTCCAGTCAAGATAAGATCTGTGAATCCAGCAGACGAATTCCCAATTAGGTGGTTGTAGAACGGACCAGACAGGGTCCCCAAGAACATATCGACAAGTTCCCGATCAGTCAGAGGTGGTTGTACCCTTCCAGCAAGATCCCTCCATTTCTGCGCATATTCTTTAAAACCTTCACTTGATCCTAACGACATACCCTGGAGTTGGGTACGCGTAGGAGCAAGGTCGGCATTATATTGATACTGCTTGTAGAAAGCAGTATCCAACTCCTCCCAGTTACGAACCTTGGTCCCATCTAGCTGATAGAACCATTCGAGATGAGTCCCTGAAAGACTCTCCTGGAAGAAGTGGATCCACAAATTCTTGTCCACCGTATATGGTTGAATCTTCCGAACATAGGACCTGAGATGTAACTTGGGACAAGACGCCCCGTCATACTTGGTAAAGGATGGTGCTTTGAACTTCCGAGGAATAATCACACCAGTTGACAAACCCAGATCTCCAAAATCCAGCCCAGGTACCTGTTGGATCTCCATAGCATTCAGCCTATCCTCCAACTGTTTGTACTTGTCTTCGGCAGGAGGGTATTGTTCGTCGTTGAAATCTGTCTCGTTGTCGGAGACCACTGGACTAGGAACCTCTCTCTCATGATGACTGCTTTCCCTCACAGATGGGGTGGTCCTCTCAGTTTCAGTCTGCAGTGTGTTCCCAGATCTGCGTCTAGGGCTGAACAAAACAGTCCTCTTCTTCTTCTTTTCCTTCTTCAAGAGCAAAGCCTTCAGATCTTGCTGCCCCTGGGTTAAATTCATGATCAGCCCTTGGAACTGGGCGTTCTGAGCCTGGAGGGCCTTGATAGTGTGCTCGGTTGAGGATTCAGGATTCATGACGAGACTGCTGAAATAAACAGCGAAGAAGGTAAGTAACCTGCAGAGAAAGGGTACCTGTTATGCAATGATATGTATGATATGCATGCAATGATTTCAAAGACCTCGCGGGGTAGACAAAAAATTTGTTAGCATTTGGATCCGGCAGTTTGATTGAAAGAACTTCATATTTGTTGAGAGTCTTTCTTCCAAGGGTCAAAGGCTCACCATATCCAGTGGGTCATAGCCCCTGGCAACCTTGGCTCGGGGAACTTTCTTCAAGTGTCAGAGCTCACCATATCAAGTGGGTCATAGCCCCTGACAACCTTGGCTAGAGGAAAATAAATCCTCTTTGCCCCTTGCTAGATGTTTGATTCATCATGACCTGCATCACAAGCCCTTGAGATCCTTGAAATGGGTTAGGATGTATGCAACGGTATGATGTCATGATGCATGGGGTAATATGAATAAACCCTGTTATGAGCCCTTATTAAGGACTATAAACAGAAACCTGCAAGAAACTCAAGTAAAACCTGTCATGAGTCCCAGTTAAGGACTAAAAAACAAAACCTGCAAGAAACTCGGTAAACCCTGTTATGAGTCTTAATTAAGGACTGCAAACCAAAACCTGTAAGGAACTTAGTAAACCATGTTATGAGTCTTAATTAAGGACTGCAAACCAAAACCTGCGGGAAAACTCAGTAAACCCGGTTATGAGTCCCAATTAAGGACTATGAACAGAACCTGCAAGTAGTTCATGTGTCAGATAACAAGCATGCAATTAGTCAAGTACGAAGGCACACAAGTCACACAAAAGAAGCCCTTAGAGTTTAGGCCAGCATGAGGTCTGGATATTACCCTCTTTCAGTTTGTTGGTTCATACCTGTCCTATCAAAGTAACCGGGTTCTTAGAGGATCCTAATATCCCTGACTACCCTCAATCGGTCATAACTCCAGCATCGCAATCTTTTCTTGCGGCCAGAACCATCACGAGAGTTTAGCCTCAATGGGCGTAGCATACTGCTACAATTCTAAAGGCCAAGTTGTGTCAATTAAGGTTCTAAGGTTGTTGGTGCTTAATGACTCCTTAGAAGACCCATATTCTCCTCGTTGCGACACAAGGGATATCAGTACAGACCAAGGTGCCACACCAACGTAGCCACTGTTTCACCCGTGTCGGTCTACGCCGGACAGGTCCCTCACAGCTTATGCTACCTAAACAGGGTATCCCCAGATCCGGGTTAGGATCTATGTAACTCCCATGCAACCCACAAATTTAAAGCAGACAAGTCAATACAATTGAAAACACAGTTATGAACTAACCCTAAGGTACACCTCACTTTATAAGTTTAGTCCCCAGCAGAGTCGCCAGTTCTGTGATCGGTGGATCTGGAACTGACTGTTTAACGCTGGTTCGCGAAATGTCGCGGAAGCAAGAGTCGCCACCGTCTTTTATTTTCTCCAAATGGAAAGGACAAAAGCACAGAAAAATTCCTTAAAGAGATTGCTCTCGGTTCGGGAGGTAGATTATAGAAAGGGAAGGTGTTAGCACCCTTTCTATCCATGGTTATCCATGGGCTCTTAGATACTTGCTCACTTGTGTTTTCAAAATGGTTTGTTTGCTTTTCAACTGTGGGTTTTAAAAAGTTTCTTTGAAAATTCCAGTTCGACTCTTGTATCGGTCCTCAAGAGTGTTTGAAAAATTGCTTTCGAAAGCTTTTTGAAAAGGTGTCGGTGTGAAAAGTATTTTTTGAATTTGTTTTGAAATTAGAGCAAGTATCTAGAGTCGTCTACCTACCCTAAGGAATTCGTCTGTGTAGATGTCCTTTAAAGTAGTGCCATCCCACCATTGAAAGGTAGGTAGCACCACCGTTGGAGGTGTTCGGGTCAATTCGAGGTTCGGGACATGGTGATCACCAGAGCAATGGGAAGACACCTTAGAAGCTACCCTCATGCCAGGTTCCCGGATCATGAGGACTTACTAAGACATCCTCTACTCGACGATCACCTTTCGAAGGCAAGACAATAGTGAGGCGTACCCTAGGGGTGGTGTGTGCGAATTGTGTGTCGTTTTCATTTGTATTTGTCTTGTCATGTTATTGGTGTTCTACGCTTGATTTTATTTTGTCCATACATTCTTTCATGCTTTTGATTAACAGTTAAGATATTTGCGAGGAAGTAAATCTAAAGCTATTACAAATGGCGCGGGTCCACATCGCCAAAATTAACCAGGACCCGATTCGACAGAAAAGTAAAGAATTAAAAGTGCGAGAAGTAATTACAAGGCTTCGGGAGAGGTACATAATTATTTAAATGACATAAAATAAATACGCGAAATAGAATAAAAATTAAGAACATGGGCGTTGGACCCTTTTGCAAAGAATTAAAATTAATGAGTAATTAAGATTAAAATTAAAAGAAAGCAAGAATTTGTTTTTTGGTGTTTTTTAGTGTTTTTGGATTTAATGAAAAAAAGGGATTAATTAAAATTAAAATAAAATGCTAAACCTAATTCTAATTATTTTTTTTAATTTATTAAGAAAAATGTTGAAATTTTTAACCTAAATTAAACCTAATTTTTATATGCAATTAAATTATGAAAATAAATAAAATAAATGATATTATTGTGAAAAAAGAAAAAAAAATTGAAAAGGAATAAAAAAACAATAATTAAACCTAATTCTATATTCTTGATTTTTTGTTATGAAAAGAATTAAAATTGAAACCCTAATTTAAACTAATTACTTACATGCCAATTTATTCATGAAAAGTATTAAAATAAAAATATTTATTATATTCTTTGTATTTTCTGATTTTTATGATGTTTTTGTATATGTAGGAACAATTAGGTTAAGAAAAACTCAATCAAATCTCTTGTAATCATGGTTTTGAATGTTTGATTTCTTAAGATTTTTCCATATCTTTTTCCATGTGTTTTTGGTTCAAAATCATGCTAATCAACCCAAATCTTTCCATATTGGTACAAGCACGAAATCTTGAGGCTAAAACATGTACAAAAAGATTTTTTAGGTTAAGTTAAATATTTTTCATATATTTAAATGATTTAAATGAATTAATATAAATAAAAATTCAAATAAATAAATAAAAAATGAGAAAATACTTCCCTTTGGGCCAAGTGGTCGTGCACATGTTATGGATGATGAATTATGGAAGAAAAATGGGCCCATTAGCAATTTTAGGTCATTTGAATCAATGTTGACTTTTCAAAATATCCAAAAATTTCCCAACTTCCACAAGGCATAACTTGCTCAATGTTTAAGCTTTTCTCATGTTCTTGGACATTTTGGAAAGGTCTTTGAGTCCTCTAACCAATGCCTTTGGTCCCATGTCATTTTGATTTACCAATCTCAAGTTATGGCCTTTGACTTAAAGTCCCTTTTTGTTGACTTTTGAAAATGACCTATAATGTTGAAATTGATAACTTTTTGTGAGATAATTTCTTGGACTTGAAGTATGAAGATGAGTTGTAGGAAATGTCTTTCTCTTCAAAATGAGCTTTGGATGGAATTTTTCTGATAATCCATGTGAAAGTTATGCCCTGGTCAATTTCAGTTGACTTTTTCAGCTGTCCAAATAAGGAAACTTTTGCATCTTGATGATTTTTGAGCCAAACTTTGAGAATCATGATCAATCATTGATCAAATGATGTTTGTGGCTTCAAAATGATATGTTGACCAAAAATTTGAACTTTTGACTGTCAAATGACCATTTTGCCCCTACAGTTGACTGTAGTGCAATTAGGGTTTTTTTACTGTGCAATTTTGAGCTGAATGTCTTGAAACTTGATATGAGGATGCTTGACCATATTTGTAGGCATATGAGACTTGATTGGGCTTTTGAAAACTTCATTTTCTTGATCAGTACACAAACCCTAATCTTGACTGTATAGGAACCCTTTGCATTGTGCAACCCTTGGGGAATTTTGAAGCATGACTTTGGCAATTTCCTGAAGAATATGGGAGGGAAAATTTTGGGGTACAACAGTCGCCCATATTCTATATTCATCCAACAGTCGCCCATCATATGTTTATGTTAGTTTAATTTTAAAAATAACACTATTTAAATTTTTACGAATTAGGATCGTTATTTTTTTTTTGAAAAAAACTTTGATTTTGAGGTAACTGAGATATTATATCGAGTTAGAGGAATGAGATGCTAAGTCTAGGGACATCGCGAAAGTTTGATAAAATAGGTATTACTCAAACACCCTTAGTTTCCCAATGTAGGATACGAGTCTAATGTGTAGATTTATACCATAGTACTCGAATTCCGAGAAGTACTCCCTAATTAGTTTATCATGACAATCTGACATAATTTAAAATCACATATCACATATGATTGGTTGAGAAAGAAATAATTTTAGCACCAAAAATGATGAAAAAGGCGGTAAAAGGAAACCACACCTTCTAAGTTAGGTAATGCTCACCCGATTATTCAGACCGACGGTGGTTGAATCCCAAACATCGTGCCAAATTGGATAATAAATAAACACACAAAAGTGTGTCGTTTCATTGGTAATTAAAAAGGGAAAATGTTTCCTATCTAGTGTTTAAACAAAAATTCTCAACTTTTTTCGTGCATGTGATGATTATTATAAATGCAAATGCCTTAATTTAATTGTATGAATGAAAATGGAAGAAAAATAGGAAAATGAGACTTAAGTATAAAGTATAGTTAGAGCGCTATCTGAGGGAGACTTTGGTCCATAGTTTCACTATGGTTTGTGTCTTTGTAAATACATTTGGTGTCAAATAAGTACGGTGAGATAAGTTTGGGGGAGTTTGATAAGTGGTTTTAGCATCGTCTATTTTAGTTATTTCCCTTAGTTATTTTCCTACTTTTGCCTGATTTACTTTTATTTTATCATGTTTTATGCTTGGTATTCTATTTTTAATATTTTCATGTTATGTAAGTGCCCCGGATGAAAGAAGAACCAAAAGGAGAAAAGCACGGAAAAAGGAGAATAGTCGGATTTCTCTTCATACATTTTCCAAAGGGTTGTTACGAGTGGCCGTAACATTTATTACACACCGTAGCAGCCATGGAACGCCTCCCCTTTGTTTTCCAGACGTCTATTAAAGGTGGCTATAACAGCTTCTACGGGCCGTAGCAGGAAAACGAGATTCCCCATTTTTATTTCTTTTACTGGCTTTCCTACAACTGTTTTGGGATCTTTGCATTTTCTGATTCAAAATATTTTATTTTTGATGGACATTGAACATAGCGATTTTATCCTCATTTAGAATTAGCTATAAAACTCATAGGTAGTATAGAGTTTTAGACATCTTGTTTTTAGCTTTATCGTACAATTTCCACTTATTCTGAAAAGTTGTTGTACTCAAGTCTCCATTGAAGCATCTGAATTATTGTTATTTTCTAATTAATTATTGTTAGTTGGGTTATATTTATCTCTCTTATCACCATTTTAATATTATTTATGCTATTTATCATGATTTTCTATTTGATCATTGCTTTGTTTAGGCTATCTCTCACCATGACTAAGTAGTTCCTTAAGGACTAAGGGTCATGAGACATATCTCATGACTATTCATATGATCTATCAAAAATCTATTACGAGAACTTCATGCATATTTTATTTTAAAACTTGAGTTTTTGAGATCAACCCTTATATGAAAGTAAAGAGTTTTCAAATACTGATCATATACTGAAAGGATAAGATTCAATATCTAAATAAGCTTTTTAAACAACTAAATACGAATCACGAAAAGTTCCCACATTTAGTTGAGAAAAGTTTGACTTTTATAATTCTGAAAAGAAACTTATCTTTGATGAATAATATGGGCCAGCGAGAGCAGACGAATTATTCATCCTAGATAGGATAACACGCCGACAAAATTAGGTGTTATCCAAATTTATTGATTTTCTATAATATGGTCGCAATTCTCGTAATTAAAGTGAAGGGTTATGTGGATATATTAGAGTAAGGATTATGAACCCTAAAGTCATGTTTGTCTTATTATAATTAAGTGTTTTTTTTTCCGTTAAAGTTGTTTTTACAAAATTACTTTTTATTTAAGCTATTTTATAAAAGTGCCTTTTAATTAAGTTGTTTCATAAAATACCAAACTTCGGTCTCTCAAAATTTACAGTGATAAAATAAAATTCAGTAATCAAACAATTGGTCTATGTGATTCGATAATCTCTGTATATTACTTTACATTGTTGTACACTTGCGGCACATCAATGCCATAACCAAGAATTTTCACCGTTGGCGACTAAGCACTTAATTCCATGCATTGACACATCATTCAAATCAAACATATAGACATTATCAATCCTAGAACCCTTAAACACAAGGTCCTTACTTGACTTATGCTCAATTAAACAACTTAGGGTATGAAACACCACGTAGTACCCTTTGTCACATAATTGGATAATGCTAAATAGGTTGTATTTAAGCTCTTTAACTAAAAGCACATTTTCAAGCGTGATTGTGAAAGGATTTCCCACAATACCTTCACCTAAAATTTTAATCTTGTATTGTCTCCATATATGAAGTGAGCATTTTCTTGCTCATCGAACTTGATGAACATGCAAGCATCTCCTGTCATGTGTCTTGAACATCCGTTATCTAGGAACCATAATGTCGCGGTGCAAAAATACTCGAGCATATTGCATGCTCAAAATACAACAGAGTCACCACCGAATTTTATTTATTCCAAAAAGAAATGGAAAATATCGATAAAACCCTTGAAATAAAAGGAAATGGTTGTCGCAACCAAAAGCGGATTCAAGAGTCGGTTATGCAAGGGAAAGTATTGGCACCTCTCACATCTGTTATACTCAACATGGATTATTTAGTTAGTCTTAAGAAGGAATGTTAGCTTATGTTATTTTGCGATCTTCTACTTATTACGCAAGGAGAAAGAAAGAAAATGTTTTTTAGGATTTTTATTATTGTGCCTGACAAGATTTCAAAATCATGTTCCTAGTATATCTGGGTGCAAGGAGAACTCAATGCTACGTAGTTCTAGGTAGCAAACATTTTTGGGTTGGTCGATTTTAATGAAAGATTCTCAACTTGCATTTAAACGGAAAACATTGCTACCCAAAATATGGATAATTGAATATTTGTGTCACTTCAAGAATGGATGACTTAATCTGGATCAACACAAATTTATGCCATCATCATATTAGAGCGGAAAACATTTGATATTCTCATGTGAAAACATTGTTTGCATCGTCGCAGAACGGACAAAGCGTCATTCGTTTTTGAAAAGGTTTTGAATTTGAAAGCCAAAGGGAAAAAAGTTTGAATGTGTTGAGATTGATTTTATGTGGGAGACGAGCATCAAGCCACAAGTTAAGTACGACTAGCAATCCACATACTCGGGAAACAGATAGGATAAATACGTCCTAACCATTGTTTTTTCATCCTAAATGTTTTTTAGGAAATTTGTGAGGCGAGTTTAATCGTAAGTACTTAGCGGGAGACAAGCATCTAACCACGAGCTAAGTACGACTAGAAATCATAATACTCGAGAAATAGAAAGGATAAGTACGTACAAACGATTAACTTTTCATACCATAAGGATCGAACTAAACTCGTTTATTTTAAAGTGTTTTGAACGACAAACAAGTATGAAACCACAAGCTAAGTACGACTAGCATCCAAATACCCGAGAACGAGAAAGGATAAGTACGTCCAAACCATTCCTTTTTCAGTTGGTTTTTCTTATGAAAAGATTTTGAAAAGACGACTTGATGTTGGATCAAGTGTTTGATAATGAAATTATTTGAATTTATTAGAAAAAGGTACTTGACGTTGGATCAAGCGTTTTTATTTTGAAATAAATTGATTGTGGGAGGTCAAATTATTTAATTAAATTGATTAATCGAATTAACTAATTAAAATAACTTTAATCAATTAATCGAGAACGATTAAGAACGATTAACAAAATTAACCAATTGAAATAACTTTAATCAATTAATTAGGTTAATAAACAATTAATAAATTTAACCAATTAAAATAACTTTAATCAATTAATTAGGTTTTAAAAATGATTACCAAAACTAATCCATTAAAATAACTTTAATCGATCAATTAGGTTAATCAAATTTAATTGTCAAAAATTAACTTATTGTCATAATATTTAATCAATTAATATTTACTAACTAAAATAAATAAAAAAAGGTTTTGAATAAAAATGACTTATTTAATTAAGAGGAAGTAAAACAAATTAAAGAGGGTGTTGGATTAATAAATGGATTGCAATTAGAAAAAGGAATTAGGCTCACTAACACAAGCCCAAAAGACACTCAACGCTAACTTTAGGGGAGGGGTGTGGATTAAAACAAGGGATTTTCAAATTAGAGCTTTAGTATGAAGATGGTTATGGAGGAAGCATGCTCGAAATTTTGCAGCGTTGTTGTACTTTTCTTCCTCCCTTTGCAGCACTGTTGGAGTGCTTTTATATAGTGTAGAGATAGTAAATTAGAGTGAAAAAAAGAGAGGGAAATATGAATGAATAGGATGAAAAAATGTGGGAAATTTTGTTAGAGATTTGGGAGGGAATTGTGCAATCCGTGTGATGTTGTTTTGCAGCCCTTGATTAAGTTGAAAGTGAGGACAGGATGTAATGTAAATGTAATTTGAAACGAGATTTGTAATGTAAAATTGAAATGTAATTGTGGTATGAATTTTAATGAAATTTGAATGGAATTTGGACGTGTATTGTTGAAAATTTGAATGGCAATGTTTGTTATGAAATTGAAGTTTAATGATGCAAATATTGTGACCTTGGTGAGGGGATGAAGTGGTCCCAACATGAATTGGCTTATGGCTTCAAAACATGGCTTGGAAATGGCTTAAAAGTTAACTTGAAATATGGTTGGTTAGAAAATGGCTAAAAATGGTTAGAAATGAGGTTTAAAATTTGGCTCAAGATGGCTTGGCATGTGACTTGAATTTTGCCTAGCAAATGCCTCAAAAACGGACTTGGAATGTGGCTAAAGAATGGCTCCAAAATATCTTTGAAATAGTAACTTGCACTATGATTTAAAAATGGCTTGAGAAGCTACCAACTTAGGCTCAAGAATGACTTCAAAACTTGAATTGAATAGTAAATCCACAATATAAAGAAAATTTTGATTTTAAAAGTGAAATTAAATAATAAAATAAAGGAGAAAATATACTCACCTCCTCGTAGTTTTTAGTGATAGTTAAAAATCGTAGATATAAATGACATTTATCTACGGTTTTTAGTCTTTCACTACAACTTTCTATTAGTATATATATGTTTAGGGGAGTTCACTATATAATTTAAAATTAGGAGGTGTCAGTGTCTTTTTAACAAAGTTCAGGAGAGGTGAGTGTAAATTTCCCTAAAATAAATCAAATGCTTTGACTTAATTGACTTTTTGAAATAAAAAAAGAATTTTCAAATTAAAATTAAAAGTGATAATAAAATGCATATGGATTCTAAATGAAACTAATATTGACCTTTGACCTTGACTTTAAAAATTGACTTTTGAAAATAACCTTGAATTAAATGAAATGATGCATGGAAACGTGAATGATTGACTTAAAAATGCGATAAAGACAAAAGTGACATGATTGACTTTTCAAAAGATGAAATCATGCCTCAGACTACTTTCGGGATTATCGACTGGCCCCAAAATCAACACGAGTCTTTTCAGCATGATTTGTCCTCACTCACATGCTTTTCGGGAAACTTCCCAGAAGGTTATGAAACGGGCTACCGAAAAGAAGATGCATCTTATTGGTATATGTAGTATCAATCAATCCTTATAAGTCTACCTTGAACCATATAGTCTCATCGATGCACTGCCTCAAGATCCCTCTCATTCCGATGTGGCGACCACTCCTCGCTCTCTTCGGCCTCGAGTGTTACATGCGGTGTAACCACCCTCCAATGTGGCAACCACTCCTCATCCTCTTCGGCCTCGAGTGTTACATGCTGTGCAACCACCCTCCGCCTTCTTCGGTCTCAGGTGTTACATGCCCACCAGCTTTCTCATGGTTCGCCCTGGAACCACATCGTACTGGGAGAGGCCTGCTGTAATACCATTTGTAAGGCCCCAAATTACCTTCGAAATTATCTACTGATCCCACAAACTAACGGGTCCTTTCAGCGTACTTTGACCTCACTCACACGCTTTCTAGGAAACTTCCTAAAAGGCCACTCATCTCAATACTACTCCAAGTCAAGCACGCTTAATTGTGAAATTATTATGGAATGGGCTATCAAAAAGAAGATGCATCTTATTGATATAGGTAGTACCAATCAATCCTAATAAGCCTTCCTTCAACCATGCAGTCTCTTCTCTGCACAGCTTCAGGATCCCTCTTATTTCGATGTGGCGACCAGTTCTCTCCCTCTTCGATCTTGAGTGTTACATGCGGTGCAACCATCCTCTAATGTGGCGACCACTCCTCTCCCTCTTCAGCCTCGAGTGTTACATGCGGTGCAATCAACCTCCTCCTTCTTCATCCTCGAGTGTTACATGATATGGAAGATATTTAAATATTAAGTACCCACTTTTTGTCCCTTGATTGAATGAGATGACATGATATGAATGAGTTTATGGACTTTTTTTTCTTTTTTGACTGAGGATATGATATGAGAAATAAAATTTGTGGATATTATAGAAATTACTCATAAAGGAAATTTTATTGGGGATTTGAATGATATAAGGTGAAAAAACTTGTTGGGTAAAGACAAGATATGTTCTAGAACTCTGTCAGAATAAACAGGAATATCTAGTAAAACTTAGAATAAAATAGACAAACCTTGGAAATATATTAGAGACATCTAGAAAATCAATAGATGCAAAAGAGAACCCCACTCTGAAAAATACATCAGAAACATCCAAAAAAGCATTGCATGTAGATAATATTCAACCAAGATGTATACAAAATATTCCCTGGGTGAATTTATAATTCTACCATTTTCAGAATTACAAATTTATCCTTACTCACAAAAAGACTTTTCTCGCGAAAGCACTTAGGCTAAAACATTAGTGAGAGAAAGTTAAATAAATTTTTTAGAGAGAGAGATGAAAGTGTCAGAACACGATTCTGGATGGTTTGAAATGAGAAATGAAACCTCTATTTATAGTCTTGTGGTTTTCTCAAAAAGATTTTCAATAAAAGCTTTTCACGACATTCTAATCGATTAGCACATAATCATAATCTATTAGAAGCTTGAAATATAATCAATTGTAAATTTTTAAAAGAAAGAAAAAGATATTTAGCCATTGCGTATTATTAAGGAGTTTTCCTAGTTGCTTGGGGCTCAAGTTTGAGCCGAGATAATCGATTAGATATGTTAAAATTTTACCTTTTACAATTCTGATAGTTCCTAATTCATCTAACACAACTTCAATATGTTTTTGAAAATATTTTCTTAGGTAAAAACATTTTGAAAACATTTTAGTGTGTGTGTTCTTTTAGCCATGCACTTTTATAATAACGTCCTTTTGTTTTATAATTTTTCACTCACTACTAAATTGGGAGTTTAGCACATCACTTCAAGACTTTTCCAGATACTTCTCTTTTTGTTAACATATGCTTGAGTAGCTTGAGATGAGGCTTTAGTAGCATTCATTTTTGAAATTATGGCACTCTCAAATTAGATGTTAAGACAAATGTCACAACACCAAAACACAATGTCAATGTCAGGACAAATGTTAAGACATCATGTTCCTGATACAACAATTTACAGGAGATATGAATTACGTAGAAAGTAAATTAAAGAACATAAATAAAACAGTCAATTGTTAACCCAATCTAGTGCAATATCACCTACTCTAGGGGCATCTAAGCCAGGAAGGAAATCAACTACGATTCACTTAGTTCAAAATTTATGAAGATTCATTAGAGGATTGATAAGACCAAAGCCTCCTAACAATGAACCTCAAGGTTATTGGATCAAAGGTTTCAAATTAAACATACTTGGGCTTGCAAACATAGTTTTGGGCCACGAATGATCATTTCTCGAATCGGGACAAAATTTAGCGATATATTAAGCAATCGTAAGTGGACTTATGTAGAAGTCGCACCTATTTTGAGGCCGATCAATAGCAATCTATGAGCCATATATTTAGAGTGATGATATGTAGATCATCCTCTAACATCATATAGCACAAAAGAGAAGAGGATAAGATGAAAAGGGAGGGGATATATTTGAATCAACAATTTTCAAACTATAATTAAAATCATCCATCCATTTTAGTGGAGTTAAACTCAACACTCAAGATCCAATGATGTTAATGAAGTTCATGATCAACAAACACAGAGCCAAAATGTATTAAAAAAATAAATTGTATTTAATGAATAAGATAAAAAGAAAAAAGATTTTTAAATTGTTTTTAAAATGAAAATAAAAGGCAAAATATCAAACCATATTCAAAGTATTAAAGAAAAATTTAAAGAGACCATAGAAAAATCAAAAATTATCTCAAATATTTTTATAAAATTTTTGGTAATTATTTAAAACAGAAAAATATTTTAAAATTAATTAAAATCACTCAAATAAGTAAAAAAAACAAAAATAGTAGAAGTCAAAATAAAAATTCTAGAAAAAATTCAGAAAGTCAGAAATAAGGAAAATGATTTTTATAAAAAAATTTAGAATTTAAAAAAATATAAAAAAGTAATTTTAAATAATTAAAAACAAGTTAAAATAAAGGAAAAATTATAAAAAATATCAATTCTGAAAATAAAATCATGAAAAAAATCAAAGTCAGTAAGTGAACATTTGAAAATATTTTTGTGAATTTTTTCATAATTTTTGAGTCATAAATAATTTTTCTATGATTTTTTTAAAGTTTAAAACAATTAAAACAAAATATCAGAAAATAAAATAACAAACCAAAAAAATATAGGTCATCTGATCATTGTCAAAACGCGTTAGTAAACAGATCCAGTGGATCTGGCGCGCTGTGCATGTCATGTACTTTATTGGATATCACACTGAATAATTCTTTATTAAATAAAACAACTTAAAATGCGGCACGTTGGATGGAGTTTGACTCACTAAAGTAAACAGATCCAAGGGCTCCTAAGACACCCACATGGTAAAGCAAACACACTACATCTATTTCAAAAAAATAGTGTGGCACGCCATCATTGGTTGTAGCACGACACATAGGTCGTCTTTAACCTCCAGACGCCTTAGATTGGGGTTCCTCAAACTATAAAATTAGAGGACCATACCGGTACCATTAGATTCGCCTCTTCAAGACAATTCTGATAGTATCCTCGCGCCAAATTTATATAAACTGTGCAATGATGAATTTGAAGAAAACCAGAAAAAATAGCGAGCACGAAAATCCCAAGTATCTCTCTTAATTCTCAATGAAAATGAAAACCGTAAGAAGTGTGAGAATCAGAAGGATGAATAGAGTAACATAGGGCTTTATTTGGTTCAATTTGATTGAGAATTCTACCTGAATGAAATAGCTAAAAATTGTTATGAAACTGGACTTGGTTAGCACGATTTAGGACACCTCAAGGGAAGGTTCTTCTTCTGTTAGCTTCAGTGAAATTCAATGATGAAGGATCAATGAAGAAATTGGATTGAAAAGTGGAGAAAAGAGGAATTCGAAATCTTAGAAAAGTAAGTTATGGAAGGAGTTTGACAGAGTGATTTTGGATTTTCAAGCTTTCTAAAATGTGTGGAATAGAGCCTGTATTTATAGGAGAAGCCAATGGAATCAAGAGGAGGGGTGAATGATGCAAATTCAAATGAATTCGTGCACACCTGTGTTCATGAGCAAAGTATGTTCACATGTGCATCAAAACTCATCTAAATAGTGCATTTTGGCACTCTAAATGATTCAAACATATTTTCTAATCATGTTTAAGTGGAAAACGCGTGGAAATTTGGTGATTAGAAGCCAAATTATGAATTTTGTAATCTGATTTGAAATGAAACTTCAATTTCAAGGTACTAACTTTGAATCAATAGTATTCATAGCTCAAAGGGTCTTAAGACATGGTTCTTGAATCATTTGAAAGATAAGGTCACAATCTTTATAATGTGCCAAGAATGAGATCATATGGATGTTTGAGCTAAAAGTTGTGATGAGTCAAAGTTGAGAAAAAGATGATGCCTTTTTGTACTTAGACAAATTCTAAGTTTTTCTCAAAAAATGTCCTATAATGTTTTGACTCCAAACAAGGTTTTCCTTCAAAATTGAGCTTTGATCATTGATGCTAGCTTGAAGTGGACTCCTAAAAGAGTATTGTGAAACTTGTTTCACTTAAAAATTCCAAATATTGAACAAGTTATGGCCTTGTAAAATTGTTGAAAATTCATGAGGTGACCTATAATCATTTCGGTTCTTAAGGCATCTTCCACTCATTTTCAAGCTTTGAACATGAAAGAAGAGTTGAAGTTCACATCCTTAAGATCATTGTGGAATAATAATTGGCTCAAGGAGATAAAACTTGACCAAGTTATGATATTTTGAAGTCACATAAGGGAATTTGATGGCCTATATAGAGGACATGAAATCTTTCTTCATCATTAGGCATCTTCCACATCAAGCTTACTTGAAACTCTTGAAGCGATTAGTTGATAACCCTTTTAGAAGAATAATTTCTTTGGAATTACTCAAAAATATCTAAAGATGAGCAAGATATAGCCCTTAGAAGTTCAAAACCTAGCTCCCCAAGAACCAAAATTACTTGGAAACCTTTTTCAATTTTGACAATCTTTCTTGTACAATAACTTTTGCCATGTGAACAGAAGTTGTTGAGGATGATAATAAGAAACCATAGCACCAAAAAACACTTCCAAATGTTAAGAATTAAGAGAGTTATGCACTTGTGATCAAGAAATCAAGAACTTATCCAATTAGGTCAAACTTATCCAATCAACTCTTGCATATTTTGACCTTATTTGACAAATTGAGGCATGAGAAATCATAGTAGACCTTGTCATGATATTAATTTAAAGCACTCTCAATGATGAAACTTGAATCTCAATGAATCTTTGTTAAAGAAGACATGGAAATAAACTCATGAACCTATGAATCAACCTGATGAAATGTGTTATGCCCCCACCTATAGTATCATCAATTAGAGCAAACATTCATTGTATTTTTTAGTTAAAAGTTAATAAATACAAAACATATATGATTACAATATACAAATTAAGGTTCTTGGTGATCCCTCACGAGCAAACCTAAAGATAGAGAGAAGAGCCAAACCCTAGTGTGATCTTGTTGTGATTGAGTTGATATGAGATGATAGATGAATCTTAGGGGAAAAATTTGGGTACACCAGCTTCCCTTATTTAAGTGTCTTCTATCCGGAGATATGAAGGTTAAAATCTTCATGTTGACGTGATTGAAGATACTTAAATATAAAAAAATCCCTATTTTTGGCCCTAAGATACCATGCAATGCTTATGATTATGAATGCAAAGTAATGGTTCCAAAGGTGACATAGAACACCATTGGGGAAGCAGGAAATAAAAACAAAGCTCAAAAGAAAACTCGACCAGGAAAATGAATCACTGATGAACAAAAGACTCGACTCTATTGGGGTAAGGCCCAAGGAGGAGATAAAGCAACATCAACTTCAAGTATTAAGGAGAGAAGTAAGGGATAATAATGATCGACAGATGACTGCAAACTATCCACTCACTGAGAAGATAACAAAAAAGTAACGTCGATCTACAGGGGTAAGAAATGGTAGGATAATACCAATAAATACCAATATCAGGGCAGGCAACAAATAATCAGCATCATTACTTACGACTGGAAACAAATGAATTCTTCAAAGTAAAATGAATCTCAACAACGAACTATCTCCCATAATGATGAGACTGCCATTCATTGGAGTAACAAATCTCAACAACAAACTATCTCCCATAATGATGAGACTACCATTCATCGGAGTAACAAATCTCAACAACAAACCATCTCCCATAATGACGAGACTACCATTCATCAGAGTAAAAAATCTCAACAATGAACTATCTCCCATAATGACGAGAGTACCATTCATCGGAGTAACAAATCTCAACAACGAACTATCTCCCATAATGACAAAACTACAATTCATCGGAGTAACAAATCTCAACAACGAACTATCTACCATAATGATAAGACTACCATTCATCGGAGTAACAAATCTTAACAACGAACTATCTCCCATAATGACGAGACTACCATTCATTGGAGTAAACAAATCTCAACAACGAACTATCTCCCATAATAACGAGACTACCATCCATCAGAGTAAACAAATATCAACAACGAACTATCTCCCATAATGATGAGACTACCATTCATTGGAGTAAACAAATATCAACAATGAACTATCTCCCATAATGACGAGACTACCATCCATCGGAGTAAATAAATCTCAACAACGAACTATCTTCCATAATGACGATACTACCATCCATTGGAGTAACAAATCTCAACAACAAACTATCTCCCATAATGATGAGACTACCATTCATTAGAGTAACAAAATCTCAATAACAAACTATCTCCCATAATGACGAGACTACCATCCATTGGAGTAAAAAAATCTCAACAATGAACTATCTCCCATAATGACGAGACTACCATCCATTGGAGTAATAAATGAATCTTCTCTGGGAACTAACAGACTTACTGGGGAAGAACATGTTGCTCAAATAAAGAGACTGCCACTTGCTGCTATGAGAAGGGAATACAATAATGTTGTTGGGAAATGAATCTTGGCTTCTCTGGGGATATGCCAACACAGTCTTGCTGAGGAGATAAAGTCTTCTTGTGCAAAAAAATACACATTCTCAAACTAGGACTTAGAGCCTATAGAAATCATAATAATAACGTTGCTGAGGACCACCGATTCAAAACAGAAATAAACCGGAGTGAAAAAGTCAACCGAGATAGCACCTGATGAAAAATAAAATTAAAAAGGGAAACACGGACCTATACAAACAATGATCTGAATAGGAAGGCTTGAAGCAAAATATTTCCACGAGGGGTAACTCAGTGGGGAAATTGGAAAGAATATACACTTTCTGCTTAAGGTCGACACTCTATTGGAGAGAGGGTAACATAAGTTTGCAAAATAGGATAATATGCCAATAAAATATTAATGGATTCAAATGAGCAATGAATTTTGATTCAGCTATGCATGATGTATGTATGAATGTGCGAATGTTATCATGTATATAATAACAAAACAGACACACATCACTGGGAATAACCAGACAAAATCAGCTTGAGTAAAGTCAACACTCGACTAAATCACATCCAGGATGAAATTTTCATAAGAAAGTAAGCACCAATTGAGGAAACAAATTCCTATTTCACGGCTTAAATCCTCTTGGAAGAAACATAATCCGAAAATAATCAAGTCAAAACAGTGAATCAAAACAGATACAAGGATATAACATCCTCCTTCAGTCTTCACCGGGGGACATCACATAGACTTCAATGGGGAAAACAACGTCTCAATGTTTATATTTCCACTGGAGATTACAATATTGACTTCATCACTGCTTATGGAAACCATATCGTCGAGATATCAACTAGGGATCTCATGTTGACTTCATTGGGGAGGACAATACCACATTGTCGAGGGGAGCCCAAAACACATTTTTCAATACCAATAGAAATGATTACACAAACTTCCATGGGGAGAAATTATGAAACCACACGGGGATAACAACTTTCAAAGAGAGAGACGTTATCTCAACTTTACTTGGAGATTCAAGAAGTCAAACAATACAACAAGAAATCAAAATTAATGAGGATTTTAAATCAAACCCAGCGCTTGGCGGGAGAAAACCCAAAAAGTTGACAATTCTTTTAACACTTCTTATAAATATACTGCCCTTGTCTAGTTTCATGGGAAATGAACAATAACAACAATGCCATCACTATCAGGAGCAGTGTTTTGCAAATGATCCCACCTCATCATACAAAGGGATAAGGAACTTTTATCATATGAGCAAAGTCCTCACTGGGGGATCTAGGATAGAGGTTTCAGACCATGAAAACATGAAACAAAATTAATCAACCTGGAGAAACATTGAACCAAAACTTGACTGGGGAAAATTGGATCACAAACTCAACACTGCACCATACATAAATTGGTATCATCTCCAACTATTTGAGAAACAAAGGAAGATCATACACATATCAGCGAAAGCAACCTGAAAGAACTTTCCTGGGGAATATATACTTCCAAAATTTCAGAGTTCGTCCATGCTCGGAATCACTATTTTTGTTTTTCTTGAGTCACAAAATCTAAAGTAAAAAGTAATTTTTAAATTTTTTTCAATTTTTTATTATTATTAGATCTCTTTGTTTTGAAAATTACTATCAATAATAAATGGATTCTTTATAAGCAGAATAAAATGAGAATTTCAAAGAATTGGATAAAGCTCAAACTTTATTAATAGAATGGTAGTCTGGGAATGGCGAGACTCCATAGATGATTACAAAGTTTGGAAAATGGTAATACATTGGAAAATATACATTGAGATACAATGACCACTATTCTTCCTAACAACTTTGAATTCCTGAGCAGCGACTTTTGTTGAAGTATGGCGAGAGTTCAAGAAGATTGTTGCTTCAATGATCAAGTCTTGTCTGACGTAGTTACTTTCCAAGAAATCCATAACTTTTGCCTAGGTTTCCCTCGTGGGTTTTCAACCTAGCGGGAAGAATTTATTCTGTTTTTATCTCTTACTTTTACCTAGACCACCCTTTCAGGTTTTTAGCCTACCGAGACACTCTTTTTTTCCTAAGCCGCCCTTTCGGGTTTTCAACTTAGCAAGTTGTTCTTTTATTTCTTTAGGCAAAGTATTTCTTGACTGCATCAACATTCATAGGACGTGATAACTCCTCGCCATCCATAGTTTCAAGAATCAATGCACCGACAGAGAAGGCTTTCTTGACAACATATGGGCCTTCAAAATTGGGAGCCCACTTGCCCCTAGAATCAACATTGAAAGACATGTTCTTCCTGAGCACAAGGTTGCCTTCTCTGAATTCACGAGGCTTGACCTTCTTATCAAAAGCTTTCTTCATTCTCTTCTGGTATAACTAGCCATGACACAAGGCCGTCATTCTCTTCTCTTCAATCAAATTCAATTGGTCAAAACTGTTATGGACCCATTCAGCCTCTGACAACTTGGTTTCCATTATCACACGTAAAGAGGGAATTTCAACCTCAACAGGAAGCAATGATTCCATACCATACACAAGAGAGAATGAGGTTTCCCCTGTCGAAGTGCAGACAAATGTACGATACCCATGAAAAGCAAAAGGGAGCATCTCATGCCAATCTTTATAGGTAACGACCATATTCTGGATGATCTTCTTAATGTTTTTATTAGAAGCTTCAACAGCCCCATTCATCTTTAGCCTGTAGGGAGATGAATTGTAATGGACAATCTTGAATTCTTCACAAATTTCTATCATCATCTTTTTATTCAGATTCAAGCCATTGTCGGTGATAATCCTGCTTGGCACACCATACCGACATATAAGATTGTTCTTGATAAAGCGTACTACCACCTACTTAGTAACATTAGCATATGAAGCCGCTTCCACACACTTGATGAAGTAGTCTATTGTTACCAAGATAAAATGATATCCATTCGACGCCTTGAGTTCAATCATTCCAATCATGTCAATACCCCAGATAGAGAAAGGCCACAGGGAAGAAATAACATTGAGAAGTGTCGGTGGCACATGAATTTTATCAGCATAAATCTGGAACTTATGGAACTTCTTTGCAAATTTATAACAGTCAGATTCCATTGTCAACCAATAGTAACTTGCCCTAAGCATCTTCTTTGCCATCGAATGTCCATTGGCATGAGTTCCAAAGGAACCTTCATGGATTCCACGTATCAACATGTCTGCTTCGTGTCTATCCATGCATCTGAGCAAGACCATGTCATAATTTCTTTTGTATAGCACATCATCATTGAGGAAAAATCTACCTGTAAACCTTCTCAATGTATTTCTATCTTTGTTTGATGCACCAGCCAGATATTCCTGAGTCTGGAGAAAATGCTTGATATCATAATACCAAGGTTTTTCTTCTGTCATTTGCTCTGCTGCAAACACATGAGCCGACCTATCCAGATGTTGAACTATGATATGAGGCATATCATTCCAAGTATTTACTTGATACATAGAAGCCAAAATGGCCAAAGCATCCGCCATCTGATTTTCATCTCTGGGAATATGATAGAACTCAACGTTATTAAAGAAGCGTAATAATCTTCTAGCATAATCTTTGTAGGGAATTAAGCCAGAGTGATGAGTATCACATTCTCCTTTAATCTGATTTATTACCAAAGTTGAATCGCCATACACATCTAAAATTTTGATTCTGAGATCAATAGCCTCCTCGAGACCCATGATACAAGCTTCATACTCTGCCATGTTATTGGTGCAATCAAATGCCAACCTTGTAGTAAATGGGATATACGATCCATGAGGAGTGATAATCACAAAACCAATTCCTTTCCCATAAGCATTCACATCTCCATCAAACACCATGCCCCAACGTGATTCAGGAATATGACCTTCCCCAGGAAAAGATTCATCACAATCTTTTACTTTAAAAAACATAACATCCTCATCAGGGAAATCATATTTAACAAACTGATAATCATCAATCAGTTGCTGAGCGAGATAGTCTGCCAACACACTGCTTTTTATAACCTTCTGAGTACGGTATTCAATGGCATATACAGACAAAAGCATCTGCCAATGGGAAATTCTCCCAGTAAGAGCAGGCTTTTCAAAAATATACTTAATTGGATCCATTTTTGAAATCAACCAAGTAGTATGATTCAACATATATTACCGCAACCGTTTTTCCACCCAAGCAAAAGTACAACATGTTTTTTCCAACATAGAATACCGCGACTCACAGTCAGTAAAATTCTTGCTGATATAATAAATCGCATACTCTTTTCTCCCTGTTTCATCTTGTTGTCCCAAAATACAGCCCATAGAATTATCCAACACGGTCAGATACATGATCAATGTTCTTCCTTCAACGGGAGGGAGCAAGATAAGAGGTTCAAGAAGATACTCTTTAATACTTTCAAATGCCCTTTGGAAATCATCTGTCCATACACAACCCTGATCTTTCTTTAACAATTTAAAGATCAGTTCACACGTTGCAGTCATATGGGAAATAAATCTGGAAATGTAATCCAAACGCCCAAGAAAGCCTCTAACTTGCTTTTCAGTTCTTGGCGCTGGCATTTCTTGAATTGCCTTAACTTTATCAGGGTCAACTTTAATTCCTTTTTGGCTGACAATGAAACCTTACAATTTTCCTGATCGAACACCAAAGGTGCATTTATTTAGATTCAAGCGGAAACGATACTACCTCAAATGTTGAAACAACTTCAACAAATCTTCTATATGCCCTTCTTCAGCCTGGGATTTGGCAATCATATCATCAACATATACCTCAATTTCCTTATGCATCAGATCATGGAATAGGATTGTCATAGCCCTCTGGTATGTTGCATCAGCGTTCTTCAACCTGAAGGGCATCACTCTGTAACAAAATGTTCCCCAGGGTGTTATAAATGTTATTTTTTCCATGTCCTCAGGAGCCATTCTGATTTGATTATATCCAGAAAATCGGTCCATGAATGAGAATACTTTGAATTTTGTTGTATTATCAACCAACATATCAATATGTGGTAATGGAAAGTCATCTTTTGGACTAGCTTTGTTTAAATCTCTATAATCTATGCACATGCAAACTTTTCCGTCTTTCTTTGGTACTGGGACATTATTGGCAATCCACTGAGGGTACACTGATGTCACAAGAAAACCGGCATTAATTTGTTTAAAAGTTCTTCTTTAATTTTTAATGCCATATCAGGGTGAGTGTGATACGGTGGGAGAACTGACTTGAGGTTTTGTGTTTGTGTTTGCAATTGTTTCGGTTTAGCAAGAGTCACCACCGACTTTTTATTTTATCCAAGGGAAAGGTCAAAAAGCACAGGAAAGACCTTTGAGATGTTTTCTTGGGTTCGGGGGGTAGATTATGAAAAGGGAAGTTGCTAGCACCCTTTTCGTCCATGGTTATCCATGGGCTCTTAGTTACTTGTTTAGATCACTTGCTTTTGCTTTGAAATGGTGCTTTTTGTGTGGTTTTTGAAAATGCTTTGAAAAATAGGCCATCCTTGTGGCAACCTTTGTAATGATTCTTGTTTGAATATATACAAAGGTGTTTGTCTTTTGAAAAGATATTTCAATGTTTGAAAGTTTGATTTGGGAAATGTTTTGAAATTGTGTTGTGAAGTGTGTTTGAAAATAGCAAGGATGTTTTTCAAGTTTCGATCAAGTAACTAAGAGTTGTCTACCCTAATTTACTCAAAGATCTTTCCTATACGTTTTTAACCCTTTTGACAGTGTTGTTTTACCATTGCATATGGTAAACAACCTTGTATTAGGATGTTAAACGGGACAGGAGTGGGTCATCGTATGGACCATGATAGCAATTATGCTAAGTATCTTTAGCAATTTTTTGAGGGACTAGATCATTTTTGTGTAGTCAACCAAGATAGCATCATCGATGGACTATGATCTTTTGTTTTGTTTTTGTTTTGCCAAAATACTCAACATGCATAACATGGCCATTTTCAAGGCAACAAGTGGATGAAACCCTAGGGGTGCAAGTGTGCATTGTGTATTGATTTCAAGTTATTTATTCTTGGATTAGGTCATCTAGCGATTGATTTTTGAATCTTGCCATATACGCCTAATTACTACACAGTATATTGAAAGCAATAAATTGCGGGAATTAAAAGTCTAAGTTATTACAAAAGTATCCGGGGATGGGGGTACAATTATTACAAATGGGGATGAATCTCATAAGAATAGCAAAGTCCAAATATCAAGTATTACAACCAAATCGAATTATCCCGATTCAATGTGAAGCTATAACAAATGAAGAAATCAATAATATTATGAAATGCATGTATTTATTAAAAAGAGATAAATAAACTCTATTCAAAAAAATTAAGAATTATTATTATTATTCTTTTTGTATTTTATTAATTATGTAAATAAAAAGTTTAAAGGAAGCAAACTAATTAAATTAATGTTCTTTTTTGGTATTTTCATTAGGTGCAAGAAAAATAAAAAGAAAATGATTAAAATAAAACTAATTAAAAAAAATCAAATTTATTTTACAAAATGAAATTTTAATATATTACTTAGTATATTTTTTTAACAAAAAATAAAAAAAGATAAATTAAGAAAAAAGAGAATTAAACTAAACTAATTCATTTTTTTGGTATTTTCTTAAATGTAACAAAATATTAATAAAAAGAAAATTAATTTCAATGGTTAATTTAATTTGATAAAAAAGGTATTGAATTTTATGAATTTGTTAAAGAAAGAAGAAAATTGAAATGATTTGAAAATGGGCTTTAGTTAATTGACAGTTTGAGGTTAGGCCCAAAACAAGAAATGAAAGAGGACAGGAAAGGTCAGAATGGAGGGGTACGTTAGCAATTACATGGGCTTTGATGCTTGGGGCCAGAATTGGCCCAAATGCTCAAGTTTGCAACATTTAGGGTTTGTGGAACAAATTAGGGTTTGCTCCTTGTTTTACAGCGGCGCCGTACTCTTCGTTTTCCCTCTTCATCTCTCTCACTCAAACGTTCGTTCTGATCTTCCCTCCCCTCGAGCCGCCGGAGCGCTGTCTCCCTATCTCATCTCCTCACAATGATCCATGGCTTCGTTGTAACGGTATGGTTCGTCTTTGTTTTGAGTTTTAGAGTTTCGTTATTTAAGCTTCGTTCATGTTTCTTTGTTTAACCTATGGTTTTTATGCCTAAAACGCAGTAAAGAGTTTGAGAAGCATACCTTGGGACTTTCTCTATGAAGAGGAGAGAGGTTGGGCTGGCGGCGCTCCTTGGTGGCTAGAGGTGGAGGGGAGGACATTATGACGAGCTTTTTGGTAACTTCTCTTCTTTTCTTGAACCTTGAATGATGATGATTCCTTATGAGACTTTGTTGTTTTTGTTGATGATGATTGTTGCTGATACGTTGATATTTCTCTCTTTGAGTTTGAATGATGATGTTGCTAAATATTTCTGAAACTCCTTCTTCTCTCTTGAATTTGAATTTTGATGATGATTAAATGTTTCTGAAACTTGTTGTTGGTATTTGGTTCATGATGATAGTTTGCTGTGTCTGAAACTTTTGGTATGTTTTTGTTCTTCTGGTTTGAACTTGTTTTGATTATTGGTAGTTGTTGTTGGATGATTGCTCTGAAACTCTTTCCTCTTGAATGTTCTGAATGGGCAGGTTTGTTGGCTTTTGTGGCTTTGATTGTTTGGCAGTTGGCCTGTTGAAATGTTAACATGCTTTTGGAAACTTTTGTGTTTGAAACTGTTGAAGGTTTTTTGGGAGAGTTGAGTTTGATAACAGTTTTTTATGATTGTTTATGTTATTGGACTGTTTGTTGCTCTTGCTGTTACACAATTTTTTTATTTGTTTAGCAAGCTGGTTCTGCAAGTTTTTGTTGTAGTTGTTTGATATGTTTTGGGAACTGGTTTGGAGTTTGTTGCTCTCAAACTGTTATGCAGTTTATGGTTCCTGTTTGAGAACTGCAGGTTTAGCTGTTTGGCAAGCTTTTGCAGGTTTTTGGTGATTTTTTTTTCCAGTAGTTTGGCTAGCTTGTGCAGGTTATACAGTTTTGGTTTAAGAACTGCAGGTTTAGCTGTTTGGCTGGTTCAGGCTGTTGGCTTGGTTCAGGTTGTTGGCTTGGTTCTGTTTGAGAATTGTTGCAGGTTTTGGAAATTTTGTTATGTTTGCACAGGTCTGGGAGTTTTTTGTTGTAGTTGTTTGCAGTTTTGCTGGCTTGGAGATATATGTTTGAACTTCTGAGTTTTCAGGCTTGGCTAAATGTTCTCTCCCCTGTCAAACTGTTATGCAGTTTTGAGTTCTTATATCCTTTTAGCTGTTGTTTTTTAACTTGTGACAGCCTTTTTGCCAAACTGTACAACCTCCAAAAGGTGATATCTTTTCTCTCTTTCTCTCTCAATGACAAAGCACTTTTGCTTTTTCTTATTTTCTGAAAAGTTTGCCTATTAGATGGAAAGTGATGATAGGCTATGACAAGCCTTTGACTTGTGATTTGGTTTACCTCCTGCATTTTACTTTTGGCCTGCTGTTTGATTTTCCATGTACTTTCTGCATTGTTCAGTTTGCATACTTTTTTCATTCAGTTTGGTTACTTGACAGTTTGCATTCAGTTTGTGCTGCCTTGGTTTGCCTTGTTGCAATGTTTAGGCAAACATGTTTCAATTGCTTTGTAACTTGCTGCAATGTTGTTGCAATGTTTAGTTTTATTGCATTGCTTGCCTTTGTATGCTGTATTGTCCAACTTGCCTTTGTACAGTTTGGCGCCCTGCTATGTTTTTGAATAATTTGCTTTTGCATTCTTCAATTTGCACTTTTATTTTTCTATATGTGAACCAAGAAGAGCAATCTTCTTGTGATTTGCAAAGAGGAAAATATAAACGTGATGAACAATAGCACTTCTGATTCCAGACGACAAACTTTAATGATGAAAATTTTCCTTTCTTTTTTGTTTGAAAATTCTATTTAACTGACTGTACTAATCCTCTTTTCTTTGTTTTTTCTTTCATGTGAGCACAACTTGGGTGATGACAGAGCAGAGGAAGTAGAAGACTTTGTGGCGAGCAAGGGAACAATGGAAGCTTAGGCTTTAGACTTTTTCTTTAGATAGATTGTCTATTTATTGTAATAATTTATTTTTCCAAGTACTATAAGTTGTAAAACCTATAGTATTCAAATAATAAATTATTTTTGTATCAACATCTGAAAAATCTTTGTGAGGCAATCTGACATCCAATAAAATCTTCTACTATCCAATATCTTGGAATTCTTCCTTCAAGTCTTCACTTAATCCTTTAAGATTCTCAGATCAAAATAATTGAAACTGCATTCCAACAATTCTAATACAGATAACTTAAACTTTAAGTAATCCAATAACTTTGTAGTCTCGAAAACTTGCAACAGCATTCCAATCAAAATACGCACTGGGTATTCCAATAAACAAGCAAACATTTCATTCCATTAACAAGCAAACGTCTTAACAGATGCACATCATCTAGTTAATTTGGATCAGACAAAACCTGAATATTCTAAATGACCATTCAACTCCTATCTCTTATCCCAGATAAACAAACCTTGAGAACAACCGACAATATTTCAGTAGGCTTAAAAAGGCATGAAAACATGTGACAATTAACTGAATTTCCGAGAATTCAGTTTCTTCTGAGAAACACGAGAGAAAACCTAATTATTGATCTACTGCCAAAGAAAAGTCTGTTTGATTGATTCCTGAGCTAAATCTTGAAAATCTGAGAAAACCCTAGGGTTGTGATTTCTTGTGAAAAAGGGAGGGCAAATTTTGGGGTACAACAGCTGCCCCTGTTCAATCTTCTTGAACCTGAAGAGTTAGATTGGCGAGTTTGCCGTTCACGACTCGAAGGTAAAAGATGATTGGACACTAGAGTGCCCATAAATTTGCACTCGTCAAAGCATAGTTTGAGGGAATGGGCTTAAATATGCCATTTGGAGATGCAACAGAATTTTGTCAGAGATGGGCTTAAAGATGCCATCCAAGAATGTTTATTGAATTGTATGTTGTAGGTGAAAGAATGAGTATCAGAAAGGTATCCATGTCTGGAAGTCTCTGAGCTGGGGGTCTGAATAAGCCATAGATTAGCATCCATGTTTGGAGCATCCGTAAACTGTTTTCATGAGCTGAATCTGAACAAGCGATAGATTAACATCCATGTTTGGAAGCACCCGTAAAGTGTTTTCATGATCCTTGAGTTTGAACAAGCAATAGATTAACATCCATGTTTGGAACATCCGTAAACTGTTTTCAATGAGCTGAATCTGAACAAGCGATAGATTAACATCCATGTTTAGAAGCACCCGTAAATTGTTTTCATGATCCTTGAGTTTGAACAAGCAATAGATTAACATCCATGTTTGGAGCATCCGTAAACTGTTTTCAATGAGCTGAATCTAAACAAGCGATAGATTAACATCCATGTTTGGAAGCACTCGTAAACTGTTTTCATGATCCTTGAGTTTGAACAAGCAATAGATTAACATCCATGTTTGGAGCATCCGTAAACTGTTTTCAATGAGCTGAATCTGAACAAGCGATAGATTAACATCCATGTTTGGAAGCACCTGTAAACTGTTTTCATGATCTTGAATCTGAAGCTTGTTAATCTTATCCTGAAAAGGGTAAAATATTAGCTGAAACACAAAGTTATGTTGCATGAAATGTATGATGCAATATATGTGTTTTATTATATATGAATGTAATGTACGCGCATGTAAGCTGATTAGCTGTCTTGCTGAGGAAAATAAATCCTGGATAGCTGGAGATAATAAAATGTTTGACCGCTGTCGGGGAAGATAAATCCTGGACCACTATTGAAGAGTATGTGTGTCTTCAAGCTTTGCTTAGAATACTTCTATCGGGGATTCCTGTTTTTTGTTTAAGGAGAACTCCGCTGGGGAATCTTTGAAAACTCTATGGGGAATTGAGAATGTGAATCTTCATTCTGCTAGGGGAATTTGTGCTGAGGAGTCAAGAACGAAAATCTTCGATTTGCAGGTGTGATCGGTGGATCTGGAACTGACTGTTTAACGCTGGTTCGCGAAATGTCGCGGAAGCAAGAGTCGCCACCGTCTTTTATTTTCTCCAACATGGACAGGACAAAAGCACAGAAAAATTCCTTATAGAGATTGCTCTCGGTTCGGGAGGTAGATTTATAGAAAGGGAAGGTGTTAGCACCCTTTCTATCCATGGTTATCCATGGGCTCTTAGATACTTGCTCATTTGTGTTTTCAAAATTGTTTGTTTGCTTTTCAGAGTGGGTTTGAAAAAAGTTTCTTTGAAAATTTCAGTTCGACTCTTGTATCAGTCCTCAAGAGTGTTTGAAAAATTGCTTTTTGAAAGCTTTTTGAAAGGTGTCGGTGTGAAAAGAAGTTTTTGATTTGTTTTGAAATTAGAGCAAGTATCTACGAGTCATCTACCTACCCTAAGGAATTCGTCTGTGTAAATGTCCTTAAAGTAGTGCCATCCCACCATTGAGAGGTAGGTAGCACCACCGTTGGAGGTATTCGGGTCAATTCGAGGGTTCGGGACATTGTGGTCACCAGAGCAATGGGAAGACACCTTAGAAGCTACCCCCATGCCATGTTCATGGACATGAGGACTTACTAAAACATCCTCTACTCGACGACCACTTTTCGAGGGCCAAGGCAACAGTGAGACGTACCCTAGGGGTGGTGTGTGAATTGTGTCATTTTCAATTATGTTTATCTTGTTCATGCATTGGTGATCCACGCTTTGTTTTTATTTTTGGCATTCATTCTTTCATGCAGGTTATTAACAGTTAAAAGATGCGAGAAGGTAAAAGTCCTACGCTATTACAAAGGCGCGGGTCTACATCGCCAAATTAATCCAAGACCCGATTTGAAATAAAATAAAATGCGGAACAATGAATGTCCTAATTAATCTATTACAAGGCTTTGGGGTAATTACATGAAATTTAAAAAGAGAAATAGAAGTAAATGCGCGAAACGAAATTATAATCGAAAGCGAGGGCATTGGACCCTTTTAAAGAAATTAATATGAAATTATGAAATTAATTTAATTAAATAAAGGTGAGGACTTATTTTTTGGAGTTTTTGTATTTATGGAATTTTAATGAGAAAATTAAATTGGAATTAAAAACCCTAATTCTAAACTATTTTTAATTTATTAAAAAATGTTTAAGTTGTACCTAGTTTTAACCTAATTGTTTAAAAATAATATGGTAAAAGAAAAGAAAAAGAATAAAAAGCATTAAAACCCTAATTTCTACATTTTTTGAGTTTATTTAAAAAAAACGTGGAATTAAATCTAGAATTAACACTAAATTAATTAACAAAATTTATTTACAAAAACTATTAAATAAAATATATTTTTATTTTTTTGTCTTTTCTGATTTTTTGTATTTTTTATGTTTTAAAATTAACTTAAAGAAATTAAGAGAAAAGAATTAAAACAAAATAAAAAAGGAAAAGAATAAAGGGAAGAAAATACAAACAAAGGGGGGTTTGTTGGCCCTTTTGGAGGTTTGTAGCAAGCAATTAGGCCCACTGATTCCTGGCCTTGTTTGACTTTCTCAGCGCGCGTGTGGCATGTTTGACTGATGTCCATGGTGGACTCCAGATCATGGCCATTGGATTGATGTTGTGGGACGCGTGGCCAGCTTGAGCGTAGGGTGCATGGTGGACTTCTGAAAGGAACGCTGCATGGAAATACATTAAACAAAACAATATTGAGGAAGAGAGGGGACCTGTGAATCGAACCCAGGTCCCAGTACCTATTGTCCATGTTGCCCACCAACTGTGCTAAGCGCGCTCTTTGTTTATTATATGGAACGCAAATATTATAATGGAACATAAGCATTATTCTGGAATTTCAACAAAACGCGCGCCAGGATTTGAACTGGCCAACCATATGATGACAACTAATCTTCTTCTTCGTTCTTTATTTTGCCTGAAAAATAAAACAAGATTGCGGGGGTTTTAAACCCCCACTAAATGACACATACAAAAATAGCAAATAGAACCCTGTTGATCATAAATTGAGCGCGGCATATGGAATTGATTCGTCATGAGCTTCTGGTTTCAATGGTGCCACTTAGGTTGGCCAATTTTTCCCCAAGCGTAAAGCCCCAATTCGTGGTTCCTGAAACCCTAAAAAATAGCCATGGCAATTTTCTATACAAGCAATATCAATTCAATTAAATGATACCATGAGTTTCGTTGAGTTCATGTTAGTGTAAAACAAGCATTAGAATGTATGAATATGGCATGGGAAGGCAAATACGATTATGCAAAATATCGAGAACAGGGCGGCTTCGTTCTACCCGTTCTTTGTGTATGGAGATGTGATTTTGATTGGGTTATGATCAGAGAGGTCTCAACAAACTTTTGAGGTACTTTTCACGCCTTGAAATGCCTTGCAACCAAGAAAACAAGTTTGAAGTTTTTAAGGAAAAAGTGAGTTTTTGTTCTTGAGTATGAGCGCCGCCTCTAGGTTCTGAGCATTAGGGTTGGGTTTATACTTATGTGAGGAATGAATTAGGGTAGAAATTTCAACCAAAAACCTTTGCATTCAATGTTTTTGAGATTTGATTTCCATGGATCTTTTTCAATCTTTTCCATGCCCTTTTGATATCAATCATGGCCAAATCTTTCCAAATTGAGTGTGCACGAAATCTTGGAGTTATGATAGACCTATTAGCTGCATAAAAAGATTTAAAATGCATGCTTAAGTATTTTTGTCATATTTTATTTAATTAAATGAATTAATGGTGATAAAAATTCAAATAAATAATAAAAAATGATGAAATAAATCCACTTTGGGTCAAATGGTCGTGCATAGCTCTTGGATGATGATTCTTGGAAGAAAATGTGGCCCATTAGCAATTTTGAGGCATTTGAAGCAAAGTTGACTTTTCAAAATTCCCAAAAATTTCCCAACATCCACAAGGCATATCTTGATCAATTTTTAAGTTTTGATCATGTTCTTGGACATTTTGGAAAGGTCTTGAAGTCCTCTAACCAATGACTTTGGTACCATGTCATTTTGATTTACCAATCTCAAGTTATGGTCTTTGACTTAAAGTCCCTTTTTGTTGACTTTTGAAAATGACCTATAATGTTGAGATTGATAACTTTTTGTGAGAGCATTTCTTGGACTTGGAATGTGTAGATGAGTTGTAGGAAATGTCTTTCTCTTTAAAATGAGCTTTTGATGGAATTTTTCTGATAAACCATGTGGAAGTTATGCCTTGGTCAAGTTACAGTTGACTTTTTCAACTGTCCAAATATGGAAACTTTTGCATCTTGAGACTTTTTGAGCCATGCCTTGAAAATCATGATCAAGAATTGATCAAATGATGTTTGTGGATTCAAAATAAGATGTTGACCAAAAATTTGGACTTTTGACTGTCAAATGACCATTTTGCCCCTACAGTTGACTGTTGAGCAATTAGGGTTTTTGACTGTGCAATTTTGTGCTGTAAGTCTTGAAACTTAGCATGAGGATGCTTGACCATGTTTATAGGCATGTGGGACTTGATTGGACCCTTGAAAACTTCAATTTCTTTGCCAGAACCAAAACCCTAGTTTTTGACTGTTAGGAGACCATTGAATTGTGCAACCGTTGGGAGATTTTGAAGCATGCTCTTAGCAAATCTTGAAGGATATGGGAGGGAAAATTTTGGGGTACAACAGCAGGGGATTAAAAACTCTGACAAATTTATGCTGAGAGTAAAGAAGGTTCTGGTCAACTTCACTGGAGAATCAAGGATGAGAATCTTGATTTTGTTGGGGAGTAAAAACTCTGTGGGGAATAGCTATACTATTGGGGAGTAGCTATCCTGCTGGAGAGTAAACTCATGACTCTGGGAAAAGCTTATTCCTGTTCGGAAGAAGTTCAGGAGTTTAGGTTGTATGCCACTTTGAGAATGAGAATCTTCATTCTGTCGGGAATATCAGAAACTCGGATTATATGCCACTTTGAGAATGAGAATCTTCATTCTGTCAAGAATATCAGAAACTCAGGTTATATGCCACTTTGAGAATGAGAATCTTCATTCTGTCGGGAATATCAGGAATTCAGGTTATATGCCACTTTGAGAATGAGAATCTTCATTCTGTCGGGAATATCAGGAATTCGGGTTATATGCCACTTTGAGAATGAGAATCTTCATTCTGTCGGGAATATCAGGAATTCAGGTGTATGCTAATCTATCGGGGAAGCAAGAATGAGAATCTTCATTCAGGCGTTTGGGTCAGGAGGTTGGGTGTATGCCAATCTACTAGGAAAGCAAGAATGAGAATCTTCATTCAGGAGTTTGGGTCAGGAGGTTGGGAGTATGCCAATCTTCTGGGATTTCAAGAATGAGAATCTTCATTCTGTTAACGGTATCAGGAGGTTGGGAGTATGCCAGTCTTCCGAGGTTTCAAAAATGGGGATCTTCATTCTGTTAACAGTATCAGGAGCTTGGGAGTATGCCAATCTTCTGAGGTTTCAAGAATGGGAATCTTTATTCTGTTAACGGTATCAGGAGCTTGGGAGTATACCAATCTTCTGAGGTTTCAAGAATGGGAATCTTTATTCTGTTAACGGTATCAGGAGATTGGGAGTATACCAATATTCTGAGGTTTCAAGAATGAGAATCTTCATTCTGTTAACGGTATAACTGTTATCTGGTCAACGTCCAGGCTTCACAGTCTTGTATTGCTATCTGGTCAACGTCCAGGTTTCACAATACCTTTCTTCCTATCTGGTCAACATCCAGTCTTCAGAAGAAAATCAAATGGTTATTCGGTCAACATCCAGGTTTCCCTTTTGATCTTGGGGCCTACTAATATCCGGTTGAATCTGGGCTTCAAAGTAATTGGCCGAGTAAACTGCTATTTGGTCGACATCCAAGTTTCACAGTATACCTTACTGTTATTTGGTCAACATCCAGGTTTCATAGTGTTGTATTGCTATCTGGTCAACATCCAGGTTTCACAATACCTTGCTTCCTATTTGGTCAACGTCCAGTCTTCAGAAGGAAATCAAATGGTTATCCGGTCAACATCCGGGTTTCCCTTTTGATTTTGTGGCCTACTAATATCCGGTTGAATCCGGGCTTCAAAGTAATTGGCCGAGTAAACTTCTATTTGGTCAACGTCCAAGTTTCACAGTATACCTTACTGTTATCTGGTCAACATCCAGGTTTCACAGTCTTGTATCATTATCTGGTCAACGTCCAGGCTTCACGATACGAAATGTTGTGAGAAATTGATTACATCTTTCCTGAAAGGTAAAGGTTAGTGGCATGACATATATCAAATAATGACGTTCTCAAAATAAATGAGATTGCGTTGTATGATGTCCTGATGTACGGATGTGTAATGTTTTTCAAGACAACCTCTCGTTGGGGAAAATAAATCCTGAACTGGTGGTGGAGAAAAAAGTTGGATTCTTCGTGTCTGATAGTGAAAAATCTGGAAGTGAATCAGAATAAATCATTGAGAGATTTATCTGAAACAACAAAACCCAGAATATCTTCCACTGAAATAAGAATCAGGGAGATCTTAGTGTCGATCTGAATGAACCATAGAAGGTCTTGGATTAACTTTGAATCAACCGGATGATGAAGGAATCTTTAATGACTGCTACTCCAAAAGGTGATGAAGGAATCTTGGACGATTACTACTCCAAAAGGTGATGATAACCTTTACCTGCCGATCAATCTGCATATGTTATGAATGTTGTTGAAATGTAATTTTGTTTTGGAGAATAAATCCTTGACAAGTGTTAGGGAAATAAACCCATGACCGCTGGTCTGCTAGAGAGGTGATGTACTTCTCGAGGATTCTTGAATTTCTTTTCAGAAGGATTTTGGAGAGATTTGTCATTGCCACAAGTAGCGAGTGTTTATGGCTTCGCCAGGAAATGTTTGACTGTATGCAAACCTTGGTTGACGTTCAATGCCCCAAGTGATGGTGACGGAGACTTGCCCCTGGCTACTCTGCACTTGAGAGATTTCTTGAAATCTTGACTGGACTGCCCTAGGTTAACTGGACAATTCCATGCCAAGTCCCTTTTTGTTAATAGGAGATTTTTGCAACGGAAGTGTCATTCCACTTGAAGTGATTTTGTTCACTGAGAGAGCTTTCGTTCATCGGAACATTCACTGTGTGAATTTCTTCGCTGTCAAACAAATAGCCATATGTAAACGATGATATTCAAATAATGCAAAGTTTATGCTTGTCTTGAAATTTTGAAAAATGCGTTTTTTAGCAGAAAACTTTTGTAAGAAAGATTCAACTCAGGATTTAGAGCAAAGCCTTACAGGAGTCAGGATACCTTTTGTAACAGTATGCTTTCGAACTTACCCATGCTTCAATTAGGACTTTTGAAGGGCTGTAACGTGGCTTGGTTCACGGTTTAAGAAACAAAGGATAAAGGCTCAAAGTATATTTGTACCCACCCGCTCTTCGTGATGTTATTCAATCCTAAACTCAGTTAATTGTGCATTTGAACTCCAAATGAGTCTGGAACGACGTTTTGGTGATGGTTCACACAAGTTGAATTTGTTGGAAGGCAGTCATTTTTTGCAACATTATTCATGTTGTTGAGGATTTGCAGTGACCTCTTTCTTTTCTTTTTTTTTTGTTATCCCTAATTTTTTCCCGACTGTTCCTGTTTTCGAGATTACAGTCAGCGGGATGCCCCAACTTTCATAAGTCTCCTTTGTAGGTTTTGACTCAGTGGGCTTTTCTTTTTGAGAGATAATGATTGCCTTATGAGATGAGGAACCATCACTGTATTTTGATTCCAAAGGAATATTTTTTTATGTCGTTCATCGTATTACAAGATGAGAGTTTGCGACTTTAACACGCATTTGAATTAACTGAGAAACTACCCTGCCCCGGGTTTGATTAAAGGTTTCAATTTGTGTTAAAACAGAAAACTTCTACTTCTTTGGCTCAAAGGGGTTGACTAGGGATTATATTCCTTATAACTCCAGTGTTTTAGGATTTGAAAGAAACGCCTGTACATCGTCAGCAAGGTCTGTCCAAAAGCATATTGTATGAGATTATGGCATTGTTTTCGTCATCCTCCCTCTAAAGGCTTGTAACTTTTAGCAAGAGTTAAATGTCATAAAGAAAGTAGAAAGCATAGTTCAAGAATAGTGAAAATGAATGGATGAATTCAAGACAAACATATGCAATGCATTAATGAAATAGAGTTTGACATCAACAAATAATTTTTTGAATAACAAAAGAAATTACAACTTGAAAATTCAAATGAAACAAAAGCCTCTTAGTTCGAACTTGTCATTTCAGGTGGAGAACCCTTAGCGGAAGATTTTCATCTGACCATCCTGTGTGAATTCCAGCACTCCTCTGTCAATCAAGTCTTGGGTCTTGTTTTTCAAAGCTCAACAGTCATTTGTATCATACCCAGGACTATTGGAGTGGTATGCACATAATGCATTGGGATGATAGCTAGGAGCAAAGGTATTGAGATTCTGAAGAGGATCCCTTAATACAGTCAACTTGACCTCCAACAAGCATGGCAGTACTTGTGATAATGGCATGTTAATCTTAGTGAAACGCCTTCCAGATGTATTTTGCTTACGCCGATTACCCTGTTGATGTTGGTGAGGTGGTTGTTGGGCTTGTGACCCTGAAGCAAACTGGGGAGACTTTCCCTTGACTTCTTGTCTCAAGGGAGGGTGAATGATGAATTGATCCTCAACCCTAGTTGTTTGCCCCAATTGGTTACATCCATCTTGATGCAATTTGTTGATGAGGACCTTTAGCCCTTCTTGTCCCTGAGCCAGGTTTTGGATGAGAGCCATCTGGCCCACCAGTTGTCCCATCATTTGGATTTTCATTGTTGCCAACTTAATCTGTAGTCCTTCCAACTGATCATTCATGATGCCCCCTGGATTCCCTAGGACCATCCCCCTTGTGAGGAGAGCTTTCACTTCTTCCTTCCCCTTGGACAGGTTCAAGAACATCTCTTGAAGTTGAGCGTTTTGAGCCTGGATATCTTTGACAGTCCTCTCTAGAGCCATCTCTACTGAAATAAACAGTAGGAAAATAAGGAGACCTGAAAAGGGGGAAACCTGTCATGATACGAATCATGATATGTGGATGCATGTTTTCAAGGATCTCGCGGGGTAAACACAAGAAAATGTTAGAGGTTGAACTTCGATCAACATCTTTGATTGGAGAACTTTGTATTGGTGGATGTCTTTCCACGAGAATCAAGCTCACCATGTCAAGTGGTTCATAGCCCTCGATTCAAGTTGTTGTACTTGATCTTTAACGGCGTTTGTTTAGAGGAAAATGAATCCTCTTGCCCTTTGGTAGACGTCTGGTTCAATGTGACCCTGCATTAAAGAAACTTGGGACCCTTGAAATGGTTATTGAAAATGCTATAGTATGATGTTATGATGTTATGTACATATATGCAAAATTAAGCAAGTGTATATATAGACAGTCATGTTCACACAAAGCAGACAAGTCCTTAGGTTCAGGCTTGCATGGAGTTTGTAGGTAAGTACCCTTTTGAAGTTAGTTGGCTCAACTTGTCCTAGAAATAATAATCGGGTTCTAAGGAGCTCAATATCACCGGATTATTTTCTGTGTTCATTGTTTCAGTTTATCCACTTTACTGGCGACCAAAATATTCCAAGAAAACAACCCTCAATGAGTGTAGTATCGAGTATCTACCAACTTCGGACTGCACTAAAGCCGGTTATCTCACCACGTCCTAAAAAGGCCAAGTTGGTCAAGTAAGGTTCTAAAGTCAGTTGATGCTTCACGACACCACCCGGCGGCCCCGTACTCTCCTTGATTCAACTCAAGGGTTACCGGTACCAACCAAAGTGCCACATCAACATAGCTACTACTTCAACCATGTCGGTATACCCTGCACAGTTCTCTCACAGTTTATTGCTACTTACCTAAAAGGTGCCCCCAAATCCAGGTGTAGGAATTAAAACAAACCCAAACAAGGACCCAAAAAGTAAAGCATACAAGTCAAATAAGATAAGCATGTAAATGTGATCTAAGCCCCAAGGTAACCCAAGTTTTAGAGATATTCCCCAGCAAAGTCGCCAGCTCTGTGATACGGTGGGAGAACTGACTTGAGGTTTTGTGTTTGTGTTCGCAATTGATTCGGTTTAGCAAGAGTCGCCACCGACTTTTTATTTTATCCAAGGGAAAGGTCAAAAAGCACAGGAAAGACCTTTGAGATGTTTTCCTGGGTTCAGGGGGTAGATTATGAAAAGGGAAGGTGCTAGCACCCTTTTCATCCATGGTTATCCATGGGCTCTTAGTTACTTGTTTAGATCACTTGCTTTTTCTTTTCAATTGTGTGAAATGGTGCTTTGTGTGTGGTTTTTGAAAATGCTTTGAAAAAGAGGCCATCATTGTGGCAACCTTTGTAATGATTCTTGTTTGAATATATACAAAGGTGTTTGTCTTTTGAAAAGATATTTCAATGTTTGAAAGTTTGATTTGGGAAATGTTTTGAAATTGTGTTGTGAAGTGTGTTTGAAAATAGCAAGGATGTTTTGCAAGTTTCGATCAAGTAACTAAGAGTTGTCTACCCTATTTTACTCAAAGATATTTCCTATACATTTTTAACCCTTTTGACAGTGTTGTTTTACCATTGCATTTGGTAAACAACCTTGTATTAGGATGTTAAACGGGACAGGCGCGGGTCATCGTATGGACCATGATAGCAATTGTGCTAAGTATCTTTAGCAATTTTTTGAGGGACTAGATCATTTTTGTGTAGGCAACCAAGATAGTGTCATCGAGGGACTATGATCTTTTGTTTTGTTTTTGTTTTGCCAAGATACTCAACATGCATAACATGGCCATTTTCAAGGCAACAAGTGGATGAAACCCTAGGGGTGCAAGTGTGCATTGTGTATTGATTTCAAGTTATTTATTCTTGGATTAGGTCATCTAGCGATTGATTTTTGAATCTTGCCATACACGCCTAATTACTACACAGTATATTGAAAGGAATAAATTGCGGGAATTAAAAGTCTAAGTTATTACAAAAGTATCTGGGGATGAGGGTACAATTATTACAAATGGGGATGAATCTCATAAGAATAGCAAAGTCCAAATATCAAGTATTATAACCAAATCGAATTGTCGTGATTCAATGTGAAGCTATAACAAATGAAGAAATCAATAATATTATGAAATGCACGTATTTATTAAAAAGAGATAAATATACTCTATTCAAAAAAATTAAGAATTATTATTATTATTATTCTTTTTGTATTTTATTAATTATGTAAATAAAAAGTTTAAAGGAAGCAAACTAATTAAATTAATGTTCTTTTTTGGTATTTTCATTAGGTGCAAGAAAAATAAAAAGAAAATGATTAAAATAAAACTAATTAAAAAAATCAAATTTATTTTACAAAATGAAATTTTAATATATTACTTAGTATATTTTTTTAACAAAAAATAAAAAAAGATAAATTAAGAAAAAAGAGAATTAAACTAAACTAATTCATTTTTTTTTGGTATTTTCTTAAATGTAACAAAATATTAAAAAAAGAAAATTAATTTCAATGGTTAATTTAATTTGATAAAAAAGGTATTGAATTTTATGAATTTGTTAAAGAAAGAAGAAAATTGAAATGATTTGAAAATGGGCTTTAGTTAATTGACAGTTTGAAGTTAGGCCCAAAACAAGAAATGAAAGAGGACAGGAAAGGTCAGAATGGAGGGGTACGTTAGCAATTACATGGGCTTTGATGCTTCGGTCCAGAATTGGCCCAAATGCACAAGTTTGCAACGTTTAGGGTTTGTGGAACAAATTAGGGTTTGCTCCTTGTTTTACAGCGGCGTCGTACTCTTCGTTTTCCCTCTTCATCTCTCTCACTCAAACGTTCATTCTAATCTTCCCTCCCCTCGAGCCACCGGAGCGCTGTCTCCCTCTCTCATCTCCTCACAATAATCCATGGCTTCGTTGTAATGGTATGGTTCGTCTTTGTTTTGAGTTTTACAGTTTCATTGTTTAAGCTTCGTTCATGTTTCTTTGTTTAACCTATGGTTTTTATGCCTAAAATGCAGTGAAGGGTTTGTGAAGCATACCTTGGGACTTTCTCTATGAAGAGGAGAGAGGTTGGGCTGGCGACGCTCCTTGGTGGTTAGAGGCGAAGGGGAGGAAATGATGACGAGCTTTTTGGTAACTTCTCTTTTTTTCTTGAACCTTGAATGATGATGATTCCTTCTGAGACTTTGTTGTTTTTGTTGATGATGACTATTGCTGAAACGTTGATATTTCTCTCTTTGAGTTTGAATGATGATGATGCTAAATATTTCTCAAACTCCTTCCTCTCTTTTGAATTTGAATGTTGATGATGATTAAATGTTTCTGAAACTTGTTGTTGGTATTTGGTTCATGATGATAGTTTATTGTGTCTGAAACTTTTGGTATGTTTTTGTTCTTCTGGTTTGAACTTGTTTTGATTATTGGTAGTTGTTGTTGGATGATTTCTCTGAAACTCTGTCCTCTTGAATGTTCTGATGGGCAGGTTTGTTGGCTTTTGTGGCTTTGATTGTTTGGCAGTTGGCCTGTTGAAATGTTAACAGGCTTTTGGAAACTTTTGTGTTTGAAACTGTTGAAGGTTTTTTGGGAGAGTTGATTTTGATAATAGTTTTTTGTGATTGTTTATGTTGTTGGACTGTTTGTTGCTCTTGTTGTTACACAGTTTTTTTTATTTGTTTAGCAAGCTGGTTCTGCAAGTTTTTGTTGTAGTTGTTTGATATGTTTTGGTAACTGGTTTGTAGTTTGGCAGGTTTTGGAGTTTGTTGCTCTCAAACTGTTATGCAGTTTATGGTTCTTGTTTGAGAACTACAGGTTTAGCTGTTTGGCAAGCTTTTGCAGGTTTTTGGTGATTTGTTTTTTTTCAGTAGTTTGGCTAGCTTGTGCAGGTTATACAATTTTGGTTTGGGAACTGCAGGTTTAGCTGTTTGGCTGGTTCAGGCTGTTGGCTTGGTTCTGTTTGAGAATTGTTGCAGGTTTTGGAAATTTTGTTATGTTTGCACAGGTCTGGGAGTTTTTTGTTGTAGTTGTTTGCAGTTTTGCTGGCTTGGAGATATATGTTTGAACTTCTGAGTTTTCAGGCTTGGCTAAATGTTCTCTCCCTTGTCAAACTGTTATGCAGTTTTGAGTTCTTATATCCTTTTAGCTGTTGTTTTTTAACTTGTGACAACCTTTTTGCCAAACTATACAACCTCCAAAAGGTGATATCTTTTCTCTCTTTCTCTCTCAATGACAAAGCACTTTTGCTTTTTCTTATTTTCTGAAAAGTTTGCCTATTAGCTGGAAAGTGATGATAGGCTATGACAAGCCTTTGACTTGTGATTTGGTTTACCTCCTGCATTTTACTTTTGGCCTGCTGTTTGATTTGCCATGTACTTTTTGCATTGTTCAGTTTGCATACTTTTTGCATTCAGTTTGGTTACTTGACAGTTTGCATTCAGTTTGTGCTTCCTTGGTTTGCCTCGTTGCAATGTTTAGACAACATGTTTCAGTTGCTCTGTAACTTGTTGCAATGTTGTTGCAATGTTTAGTTTTGTTGCATTGCTTGCCTTTGTATGCTGCATTGTCCAACTTGCCTTTGTACAGTTTGGCGCCCTGCTATGTTTTTGAATAATATGCTTTTGCATTCTTCAATTTGCACTTTTATTTTTCTCTTTGTGAACCAAGAAGAGCAATCTTCTTGTGATTTGCAAAGAGGAAAATAAAAACGTGATGAACAATAGCACTTCTGATTCCAGACGGCAAACTTTAATGATGAAAATTTTCCTTTCTTTTTTGTTTGAAAATTCTATTTAACTGACTGTACTAATCCTCTTTTCTTTGTTTTTTCTTTCATGTGAGCACAACTTGGGTGATGACAGAGCAGAGGAAGCAGAAGACTTTGTGGCGAGCAAGGGAACAATGGAAGCTTAGGCTTTAGACTTTTTCTTTAGATAGATTTTCTATTTATTGTAATAATTTATTTTTCCAAGTACTATAAGTTGTAAAACCTACAGTATTCAAATAATAAATTATTTTTGTATCAACATCTGAAAAATCTTTGTGAGGAAATCTGACATCCAATAAAATCTTCTACTGTCCAATATCTTGCAATTCTTCCTTCAAGTCTTCACTTAATCCTTTAAGATTCTCAGATCAAAATAATTGAAATTGCATTCCAACAATTCTAATACAGATAACTTAAACTTTAAGTAATCCAATAACTTTGTAGTCTCGTAACCTTGCAACAACATTCCAATCAAAATACGCACTAGGTATTCCAATAAACAAGCAAACATTTCATTCCATTAACAAGCAAACGTCTTAACAGACGCACATCATCTGGTTAATCTGGATCAGACAAAACCTGAATATTCCAAATGACCATCCAGCTCCTATCTCTTATCCCAGATAAACAAACCTTGAGAACAACCGGCAATCTTTCAGTAGGCTTAAAAAGGCATGAAAACATGTGACAGTTAACTGAATTTCTGAGAATTCAGTTTCTTCTGAGAAACGCGAGAGAAACCCTAATTATTGATCTACCGCCAAAGAAAAGTCTGTCTGATTGATTCCTGAGCCAAATATTGAAAATCTGAGAAAACCCTAGGGTTGTGATTTCTTGTGAAAAAGGGAGGGCAAATTTTGGGGTACAACAGTGAGTTTGCAACTTCTGCTTGATTGGCGGGCATTCTGGCTTTAGCGGCAAATGATGTTCCACAATATTAGTATCCAATCCTGGAATGCCTTGGTATGACCAAGATAATATATCTACATACTCCTTAAACAATTCAATCAACCTTCTCTTTACATTTGGATGAAGCAATGCTCCAATCTTGACTCTTTTGGATCTTCCTCTGTACCCAAATTAATCGTCTCCAACGGCTCTTTATATGGCTGAATGGTATTTTCCTCGCGCTCAAGAAACCATGAAACCTCTTCTGGGATTTCTTCACATTCTTCTTCTTTGACCACATACATAGGATATTCAAAGTTGAGATTGGGTGTAGGTTCATTGTACTCAACGGGTTTTTTAATTAATCTGCACATATGATTTATGATTGATTTTAGAAACTAACACACATAGCAAGTGATTATGTAGATTTATTTACATTTATTATTTATTTTAAAAGGATTTTTCTGATTACCATTTTCCAAGAAAAACAGAAAATAAAGACACAATTTGGGAATCAAAGACAACTTGTATTAATGATTTTAAAGATCAAAGCAATAGATATGCCCATACAATATCAATACTTTCACCTTGGGCAGAGTGAAAGATTTTTGAAAATATTAACAAAAACAAATTACTTTGAAATATGAATGCAGGAGGGCACATCAATAGTGATCCATTTTTGGACTCTAACTCCATGCGTCACGTAGTTCGACATCTCTTGCTCTGATTCACCTTCCAGAATAGCATTGATCCTAGGAACAGTTGGATGAAGGTAACCTTTGCTATGAAAGATGTCTTGGTATTTTCCCAAAGTAAACTTCGACTTCATAATCTCACCTTTACTATTCTTCACATAGAACCCCAAACCAACTTTATTCTTATTCACAGGCGGATCAACAATCTGCCCCCACACTTTACTAGGGCCATTATGCACTACCTATTGAGTATCCTTAAATGAGGCTATATAATCCTCATTTTTCCTTACATTATCAATAGATAAAGCTTGGGACTGAGTTCCAACAACAACTTCATCCACTTCCACAACACTGAAAGAGGATAAATGAGATATTAATAAAGCTTGCTCTCCATTTATGATGACCACCTTTTCTTCATGAACAAACTTCAGCTTCTGGTGTGAAGTTGAAGTAACAGACACTGCCTCGTGGATCCACGGTCGCCCCAATAAACAACTGTAAGCGGGAACAATATCCATAACCTGGAAAGTAATCTGAAATAGGTGCGGGCCTATGTGAATAGGCAAATCTACTTCCCCGATGGAAGACTTCCTCGATCCATCAAAAGATTTCACAATTATGCCACTCGGGCGCATGGGAGTTTCTTGGTACTTTAGCTTCATGAGCGTGCTCCTCGGTATGGAATTTAAAGCGGACCCATTATCATTCAACATGTTACACAACGAGTCATTCTTACAATTCATGGAGATATGGAGAGCTAGGTTGTGATTCATTCCTTCATCGGTCAATTCGTCATCACATAAACTCAGGCTATTACAACATGTAATATTCCCTACAACATTACTGAATTGGTCCAGAGACATATCACTTTCCACAAAAGCTTGATCCAATACTCTCATCAAATATTCCCTGCGGGTAGAAGAGTTCATTAGCAAGGCTAGAATGGATATCTTTGATGGAGTATGCAATAATTAATCTACGATCCTATAGTCACTCATCTTGATAATCTTCAATATATCATCCACATCTTTTTCCAAAGCAGCACCACTAGATCCCCCCACTGCTTTCTTAGGTTCAGTACTCTCAATAACCTTTTTATCAGCATTAACATTCCCCGAATGACAGGTGCGAAAACATAGCCACTGCGGGTTACTCGATTGGCTTCAACAATATTCTTGACATCAGACAAAGGTTAGATTGGAACTTCCACAACATCCTCCAAGATTGTAGTATTGTATTTATACGATACGGCCTTGTCTGATTCGTAAGGAACATGACCCGACAAGCAAATAACCATTGGAGCAACAACTGGCTTGTTATGGTACTCAACTTCTATAGGGGCAAGAACACCAAAACAATGCATAATAAAATTCACCCCTTCTTCATAATACTTAGACATAACCGAATCATTGTTGGAGAACATATCTTCATCAGAAGAAAAGAACTCATATGCAGAAGCATACTCATCATCTGACACAGTCTCGGCCGAGCAATCTTCAATCACGTTAATCCCACGGTAATCACCTCTATTACTCGAAACTTTGATAGTACCATTGTATAAAAACAACTGAACACCCCTTCTTGCAATGGAACAACCACGAGAATCTTTGCAGCAGATCTGGAAAGATCCATAATGGTGTTCTTCTTGAGCATCCATGTGATATAAGGTAGTGTGTAACAACACCAAATCATCATCCATATGATTCACGTCAAAAATCTGGAATTCTCCAAGACATCCAAAGACCATATTCACATCTTCTCCTTACTCTACCCTTGGGATAATTATATGAATGAGGCCTTCATCCATCATTTCCTGAAGATCAGCTTTTATCTTATCACATCCCTGGATATCGGTACTGCAAACATTACAACTAGCATGGTCATGCGTATAGTAACTGAACTCACAGAGGTCAGCATGCATTTTTACCAAATCTCCTCTAACCAGGTTGATATAAAAAATCTGAAAGTCCCCTGGACAATCATCAACCATGTTTACAGCATTTGCTCCTCCATGCTTTGGCAAAGGATTATCTTTTATGTTAGGGCCGACATCCTTAAAGGATAAGAGGCCAGATCTCACCATCTTTTGTACTTCAGATTTCAAAGGATAACAATTCTCAATACTGTGCTCTGGTGCTCCCTGATGAAAAGCACACGTCTGGTCTGCCTTATAATACCAGGGTAGAGGTGAGGGTATAGCAGGGCGCGGCCTGGTCTGGACCAACTTCTTCTGAATCAAAGCCGGAAGTAACTCTGCATAGCTCATTGGAATTGAGTTAAAAGCCTCTCTCTTCTAACTTTTCCCTTGATTTCCCTGAGGAGATAGTCTCTGATAGGCAACAATGGTTAGAGCTACATTGACAACTAAAGTCACAGAAGCAACCTGTTGCTAGTACCGTTGATATCTTCTAGGTGGCCTAAACTTCCTTTCCCATATAACAACATTTGTTTCACTTTATTTCTTTCGAGAACCTGTATGATGACTTCTTTGTCCCTTCGTCTTTTTTTAAGCACCCCTCTCTAAGAGTCTCTTCCAAACGAACTCTCATGCTCACCATCTCGGTGAAATCACTTGGTGCACTGGCTACCATCCTTTCATAATAAAATGATCCAAGGGTTTTTAGGAAGACCTTGGTCATTTCTTGTTCTCCCATAGGTGGTACCACCTGGGAAGCTATCTCGCGCCTACACTGCACATATTCTTTGAACGACTCCTTGTCTCTCTGAGCCATTACCCTTAACTGGCCACAGTCAGGTACCATGAACATATTGTACTTATAATGTTTGATAAAGGCTTCCCCTAGATCATTGAAGGTGTGGATACTGCTACTATCCAAACTCATATACCACTTCAGAGCGGCACCAGTCAAATTATCTTGGAAGAAATGAATGAGTAAATGTTGATCATCATTATGGGTAAACATCTTTCTGATATATATCACAAGATGGTTACGAGGGAAAGAGTTTCCCTTGCACCTATCAAATTCCGGAACTTTAAACTTCGTTGGCACCTTTACGTTGGGAACTAGGCAGAGTTCACTGGCATTTTGTCCAAACAATTCTTTTCCTCGAAGGCCCTTCATTTCCTTATGCATCTCATTGAACTGGTCTTGAAAGTCATCTAATCGGTCATAGAAGCCCAAACTTTTACTTGGTGGAGGAACAAGACGATAAACTTCATCATTAACAAACGGCATAACATTCACCAAAGGAGGTGCAACATAGTGGATCTCATTTCTAGCAGCACAAGTAACATGCACCTTAGGAGGTGCAGGAGTAGCAGCATCTTGAATAAGTAGAGAAGCTTGTGCATCAATATTGTACCCTTCTGGCATGAAGTTTTCTTTCATCCCCCATGAATAACCCGGAGGCATACGATTCTGAGCAATAATAACTGGAGTAACAGAAATGGGAAATGTCGGAGCTTCAGAGGTGACCGTTGTTTGTTGTGGCTGAGCAAGTGGTGGCTGATTCTGAGTAGCCACAAATGATTCTATCAAAGCAGTCAGATTGGCCATACCGGCCTTCAAAGCAGTAACCTCTTCGCGTAGCTCACGATTCTCTTGTTCAAGATTCTCCATTTTCTTCTTAGAATTAGTTCGAGTATTGTACCATTGAAACAACTTACTGAGCGAGGTAGAGAAACACAATAAGACACCTGAGTATGCACAAAAATGCAAGAAATATGTGCAACTTGATGCATGATATGCAATGCACATGATTTATTTACCATTAATATTTTAGGGAACTTAAAGGTTTATAGAAAATTTGCAAATACTAAAGTACTAACACATTTTGAAATACTGAAAATCTCATTATAATAATTTCATAATGGATTACAAATTTTAGTACAAGTTTCAACAATCCTAAGTACAAGAGAAGATAGAATCTAAGATCCTAAGAAAGCAAAGCTGATGAAGATCTCTCGACGCACTGGCGTTTTCCCATGAGTCTTACAATCTGAGCCTTCAACTGCTTGTTCTCTTCTACATACCTGTCAGCAACCCCTTTCCAATCACAAGAGTTGGGAAGTGAATGACCAAGTCTTGATCGAACCTAGAGGAAAATAAATCCTCTCGCCTCCCCATCATCTCTATAACACGACTCTCAAGAATCTCAATCAAGTCATCCTTCTCTTTCATATATGTTCGGTAGGACATCTCTAAATTCTGACACTTGTTCTTCCAGGCCACCTTCTCACGCTGAATCCTGACTAGGGTAAGTTGAAGCTCTTCCACATCTTCTAAAATGGTAAGAGTGGTCTTCACAAACATATCAGGCATAGGTTCTTCACGGGAATATGGTATCTTCAACTGAATTGCCCTTTCCTGTACCCACCGGAGATAAGGCTCCAAAGAAATAACTCCTCTAGGTATCAAGTCCTTTCTACTCTTTCTATGAATATGGGTCCAAGCCTTTGCAATCTCCTCCTTAGCTTTCTTATGATTCTCTCCCACTTTAAGAAAGAAACCACTCATATGAATACTATTTGGCTTATCTCTCATCGGATGTCCAAGTTGTCGTCGTGCAAGAACGGGATTATAGTTAATTCCTCCCTTTGTACCAAGAAGAGGTACATTGGGGAAACTACTACAGCTATCGACAATATCTACATCATAGTAAACTTGATGATACTAAATAATGTCGGAATGAGTGAGGGCTATAATCTTCGAAGCCCAACGAGGTTCTTTCTTGATATCCCATAAAGCATCAGACCGAAGTAAGTGATAAATAAACCACCGATACAACAAAGGCGTGCAACAAATGATCATCCCTCGATGATAAGAATCCTGAAGATTAATGGAGTAATAAGCATCTCCTAATAATTTAGGGACTGGATTCCCAATCAAAAAAATTCTGATGGCATTGATATCCATAAATTTGTCGATGTTAGGAAATAAGAACAACCCATATGCAAGTAGAGCAAAGACGACCTCAAAAGCGATTGTACTCTTCATCCTAGAAAAGTAGAAAGCTTTCTCCAATAAAAACTGAGCGGGTAAGCCTCTTATTCCTCCTTTGGTAGTCATGTGATCCTTAATCTCAGACTTCCCCAAAAGAACCATAGCAACAATCTCATGAGACTTAGGCTCTCTCTAAACCGGTGAATAGAACACGATCGGTAAAAGGTAAATCCAGTAGGTAAGAATACTCCTTCAATGTAGGTATTAATTGATAATCATGGAAAGTGAAACATCAATACATCAGATCATAAAACTGAACCAAAGTCGAGAGTATACCCTCCTTCACCATGAGCTTCAAAAGATACACGATGGATCCATACTTCTTTTGAAAATCAGCAGAACTCTCGATCTTGAGAATCAGACTCATTAATTCATCTATCTTAGGATCCTTGAAACTGTACTTCCGAGTCTTTCTATTTCCAGAATCCATGGTCAAAAATACCTGAGATATTCGCAAAAAGTCAACTTTAAGTCCCTTGAAACAAAATGTTTTAAAGGATGTTCATGGGTGCATGAATGCATTATGTAACAATCACACACAAGATCACAAACATAGGGGATTCATATGTTTGACGTCACGAGCATGAAGTCAAAGGTACTACCCACAAGGTATGGTCTAAAAGTTTATCACCTGCCGAACAAGGTTCTAAGAGGTTCCCAGAGTCTACATCCTTCCTTCGGATATTACCAACGTCCTGATTGACTCGGTAATTAGTAATATTATAAAAAAACTCATTTGAGTGTAGTATCGCGTGACAAACATTTCCGGATTACTCTGTCATAGTTTCCGCACTAAACCTAAAAGGTAAAGATGGGTTAAAGGTTCTACGGTCCTCAGTTTCAGCAGGCTCCCAGGTTGAAAGCAGCACATTTTCCTGATTACTCGGTAAACGACACTACAATCAAAGGGACCTCCACTAAGTGGGGGATCTCATGCCTCCTTTTTAGGATTACTCCCTCAAAGTTAACATGACTATACCTCCCGTCCTATCTTAAGTTTGCCCAAGTCCATATAGAGGACTTATGAGAAATCACCAAGCACCCTAAAAACCAGGAAAATCCAGACAAACATATATACAACACATAATATACAACAACTAATAACACATACACAAATAAGAAAAGATAGGCTTAACCCACTTATATATGGACCATCAATAGGTCAATCTGTCCCCAGCAGAGTCGCCATTTTTTTATAGCAATAGAAATGTTGAGACTAAGTCATTGAATTGACTTAACTCGCACAAATCAAATAAAAATCGCCACCACGCTTTATTGTTTTCCAGAGGAATGGGAAAAGAGTAAATAACCCAAAAAGAGAGGGGGAGAGAATCTAGGTATGGGGGTTGGTTATACAAAGGGAAGGTATTAGCACCCTAAACATCTACGGTACTTCACAAGAACCTCTTTGAAAATTTGTGTATTTTGGCTATAAGTGTTGTATAAAAATAGATGGTGGAGATGGAAAATAAGTATTTTTTACAATTTTTGCATCCGCCGAGGTTGCGAACCTTTAGTGCCTATGTACCACCTTCCATGCAATAGGGGGTCATGGTACTCATAGTTCACCTTTCAAATATTTAAAACACATGTGTTTTGGTTAATTTTAAGAGAAGAGACATCATTGTCTTATCCGAGTGGAAGAACATACTTACTATCCATGATTATGAGAAAGGAGAATTCGCGTCATCTCAAAGTGGAGTATATAGCTTGGATTTTAAAATCAACAAAGTCTCACTCAACACCCAAGTGGAAAATATCTCACTTTACTACATATTGTAGAAGTATAGTAGCTTTCATCACTACAAGGATTGACAAAGAGTCTAATATTTTGAAAAAGTTTTAAGGATAAAAGCCAAAATGGCAAAAATGGTTTGAACGAGATTGATTGACTTTTAGTCTTCTCACAAAAATGTCAAAGTATGATTAAGTTGGTTAAAGTTTGATTAAGAAAATATTTTTGAAAATGCATGGACCTAAGTCCAAGTTTATTGTGAAAGCGGTTCAAGTTTAAAAACAAGAAATGTTTTAAAAAGGAGGGAGAAGATTTTTGAAATTAAAGAAGATGGGAGGAGATAAAGGGACTATCCTAAAGCATAAGGTAAAACTAGGGAAAAGAACCGTCTAACCAACAAGGAGCCAACACTTGACATAATGAGTCAATGTAGAATTCCCATCCTTTGGATTGAAACCAATTAAACAAGGATACTAAACCTATTAAGAAAACCAAGCTTCAAATGCATTAATTCTTCATAAAAATTGGGCAGAGTAACGACTGTATACAAATGAATTCCCAATCACAGAAAAATCATATAATCAGAATAACCTGCACACAAAGAAAACTAACAACCCAATGTCTTAGGGTAAACCCCAAGAACTCCAGATAAAATAGAAATATATATCACAAGGTCTCAAGGTAGGTCAAGGTCTCTAATCCTAAGTCCAAGAAGTTCATATCTCCAAAATACCAAGGATAGTAACCAAATAGTCCAAGTAACCTTAAAGCTTTTTATTATTCAAGTTCGTTATTAGGTATCTTCAAAAAGAGAATGAAAAGCTCAAGTGAGCAAAATTAAAAGACATAAAGATAAATGCTCAAGTGATCAAAGATGAAAATAATATGAAATGTAAATGCTAAGATAAATGGTGCTTAAAGTAAAAATAAAAAGTAAAAGCATAAAAATAAAAGTCAATTGTTAATGAGTTAGAAATTAGAGGTTAGTTGAATGACCGTCTTGAATCTTGCATTTGAAAACTCATTAGAAGATTGATAAAATCGAAGCCTCTCAACAAGTTTTATTTTCTTTTTGTCAAGTATATCATTTATTTCAAAATCTCAAGACAACAAGAAATGATCAACGATGTTTAAATGATTCACTTAGTCCAAAATTTATGAAGATTCATTAGAGGAATGATAAGACCAAAGCCTCCTAACAATGAACCTCAAGGTTATTGGATCAAAGGTTTCAAATTAAACATACTTGGGCTTGCAAACATAGGTTTGGTCCACGAATGATTATTTCTCGAATCGGGACAAGATTTAGCGCTATGTTAAGCAATCGTAAGTGGATTTATGTAGAAGTCATACCTATTTTGAGGCCGGTAAATAGCAATCTATGTGCCATATATTTGGATTGATGATATGTAGATCATCCTCTAACAACATATAACACAAAAGAGAAGAGGATAAGATGAAGAGGGAGGGGATATATTTGAATCAACAATTTAATCAAACTATCATTAAAATCATCCATCCATTTTAGTGGAGTTAAACTCAACACTTAAGATCCAATGATCTTAATGAAGTTCATGATCAACAAACACATAGCCCGAATGTTTTAAAAAATAAATTGTATTTAATGAATAAGATAAAAAGAAAAAAGATTTTTAAAGTGTTTTTAAAATGAAAATAAAAGGAAAAATATCAAACCATATAAAAAGTATCAAAGAAAATTTTAAAGAGACCATAGAAAAATTAGAAATGATCTCAAATATTTTTATAAAATTTTTGGTAATTTTTTAAAACAGAAAAATATTTTTAAATTAATTAAAATCACTCAAATAAGTTTAAAAAAATCAAAAAATGTAGAAGTCAAAATAAAAATTCTAGAAAAATTTCAGAAAGTCAGAAATAAGGAAAATAATTTTTATAAAAAATTTTAGAATTTAAAAAAAAATCAAAAAGTAATTTTAAATAATTAAAAACAAGTTAAACAAAGGAAAAACTATAAAAAATATCAAATCTGAAAATAAAATCATGAAAAAAATAAAAATTAGAAAGAAAATATGTGAAAATATTTTTGTTAATTTTTTCATAATTTTTGTGTCAGAAATGAATTTTCTATGATTTTTTAAAGTTTAAAACAATTAAAACAAAAAATTAGAAAATAAAATAACAAACCAAAAATATATGAGCCATCTGATTATTGTCAAAACATGTTAGTAAATAGATTCAGTGGATCTGGCACGCTGTGCATGTCATGGACTTTATTGGATATCACACTGAATCATTCTTTATTAAATAAAAACAACTTAAAATGTGGCACGTTAGATGGAGTGTGACTCACTAAAGTAATCACATCCAAGGGCTCCTAAGACACGCGCATGGTAAAGAAAACACACTACATCTATTTCAAAAAAATAGCATGGCACGCCATCATTGGTTGAAGCACGACACGTAGGTCGTCTTCAACCTCCAGACGCCCTAGATTGGGGTTCCTCAAACTGTAAAATTAGAGGACCAGACCGGTATCGTTAGATTCGTCTGTTCAAGAGGATTCTAATGGTACCCTCGCACCAAATTTATATAAATTATGCAAGGATGAATTTGAAGAAAACGAGAAAAAATAGGGAGCACGAAAATCCCAAGTATCTCTCAATTAATAATGAAAATGCAAACCGTAATAAGTGTGAGAATCAGAAGGATGAATAGAGTAGAATAAGGCTTTATTTGGTTCAATTTGATTGAGAATCCCACCTGAACGAAGTAGCTGAAAATTGTTCTGAAACTGGACTTGGTTAGCACGATTTAGGACACTTCAAGGCCTGGTTATTCTTCTGTTAGCTTCAGTGAAGTTCAAGGAAGGAGGATCAATGAAGAAATTGGATTGAAAAGTGGAGAAAAGAGAAACTCGAAATCTCAGAAATGTAAGTTATGAAAGGAGTTTGACAGAGTGATTTTGGTTGTTCAAGCTTGCAAAAATGAGTGGAATAGAGCCTATATTTATAGGATAAGCGAATGGAATAAAGAGGAAGGGTGAATGATGTAATTTTAAGGGAGTTCGTGTGCACATGTGTTCATGAGCAAAGTATGTTCACATGTGCATTAAAACTCATCCAAATGATGCATTTTGACACTCTAAATGATTCAAACATATTTGCTAATCATGTTTAAGTGGAAAATGCGTGGAAATTGGTGATTAGAATCCAAATTATGAATTTTGTAATCTGACTTGAAATGAAACTTCAGTTTTAAGGTACCAAATTTGAATCAATGGTATTCATAGCTCAAAGGGTCTTAAGACATGGTTCTTGAAGCATTTGAAAGATAAGGTCACAATCTTTGAAATGTCTCAAGAATGAGATTAGATGGATGTTTGAGCTAAAAATTGTGATGAGTCAAAGTTGATAAAAAGATGTTGACTTTTTGTACTTAGAAAAATTCTAAGTTTTTCTCAAAAAATGTCCTATAATGTTTTGACTCCAAACAAGATTTTCCTTTAAAATTGAGCTTTCATACTTGATGCTAGCTTGAATTGCACTCCTTAAAGAGTATTTTGGAACTTGTTTCACTCAAAAATTCCAAATATTGAACAAGTTATGGCCTTGTAAAATTGTTGAAAATTCATGAGGTGACCTATAATCTTTTAGGTTCTTAGGGCATCTTCCACTTATTTTCAAGCTTTGCACATAAAAGAAGAGTTGACGTTCACACCCTTAAGATCATTTTGGAAAATGAATGGGCTCAAGGAGATAAAAATTGACCAAGTTATGATCTTTTGAAGTCACATAAGGGAATTTTATGGCCTATATAGAGGACATGTAATCTTACTTCATCATTCGGCATCTTCCACATAATATTTTCTTGAAACTATTGAAGTGATTAGTTGATAACCCTTTAAGAAGAAGCATGTCTTTGGAATTACTCAAAAATATCAAAATATGAGCCAGATATAGCCTTTAGAAGTTCAAAACCCTAGCTCCTCAAGCACCAAAATGACTTGGAAACCATTTTCAATTTTGACAATCTCTCTTGTATAATAACTCTTGCCATGTGAATAGAAGTTATTGATGGTGATAATAAGAAATCATAGCACCAAAAACCACTTCCAAATGTTAAGAATTGAGAGAGTTATGCACTTGTGATCAAGAAATCAAGAACTTTTCCAATTAGGTCAAACTTCTCCAATCAACTCTTGCATCTTTTGACTTTCTTTGACGAATTGAAGCATGATGAATCATAGTAGACCTTGACATGATATTACTTTAAATCACTCTCAGTGATGAAACTTGAATCTCAATGAAGCTTTATTGAAGAAGGCATGAAAGTAAACTCATGAACCTATGAATCAACCTGATGAAATTTGTTGTGCCCTCACCTATAGTATCATCAATTAGAGAAAACATTCATTGTATTTTTTAGTTAAAATTTAATCAATACGAAAAATATATGATCACAATATACAAATCAAGGTGCTTGGTGATCCCTCATGAGCAAACCTAAAGATAGGGAGAAGAACCAAACGCTAGTGTGATCTTGTTGTGATTGAGTTGATATGAGATGATAGAGGAATCTTAGGGGAAAAATTTGGGATACAACAGTATCACATGCATGAGTCTACAGTGATGCATTACATTTTATATGACATTGCATAATAATGTGATTAAATGGTATTTGTTGATAAATGGTATTTTGATAATATGTTGTTGTGAATTGATGACGTTTGTGTAGGTGTGAGTATAACATAAAGTTATTATGATGTTTGGTGCCTTGCCTATGTGAATGTATACTATATTTATCCCTTATGTATTTTATAATGATTATGATTTACTCACCCTTTTTGTTTGAATGTTTCCTCCACGTAGGTAACACGCAGGTGATCGAGAATAGCCCGTAGAAGCATTAGAGGATAACTTCGGAGTGCGTTTATTTGCTTTTGTTGAATAAAGGGAGTCTTTATCTAATATGTAACATCGGGTTGGGATCGATTGTTTGCGAACTTTGCATATTTTCTATTTTGAGATTTTGTATTTCTATCATGACTTTTACCATGTTTTAGGCTATTATGTTATAAACGTGATGTGTGACGATGTTAATGATATTTGAACTACCTTTCACAGTATTTGAGATTATTTTATGTAGAAGATAAGACTCATTAATTCCGCTGTAAATTTTGAAGTGAACTGTTTGTGGTTACTAGAGATTACAATCAATGGTTTCTTTGCAACTCGTGTTACGGAGCATGATTTAATTGTTATTTGATGTTCCACGAAGATGTGATGCTCTTCTGTGGTATTTATTTGATTTTATTTTTTGATAAATTTATGTGAAATGTATGTGGGTTAGAAGGGTGTTACATTAGTGGTATCAGAGCAGGTTGGTCGGTCCAGCCAGATTATTGAGTCTGTAGTATGTGATAATGGAATAATGCCGAGATAGTTTCTAACCATTGTGACTACTATTGGTGTAAAATAGAGAAATGGCTGGAAGGAATGATGGTGAACTTGATGTTGCTTTGCAGGCTGTTGCTCAGGTTGTCTGTGCAACGTCGACCTAATGATGGATCCCGTGTTTTGGAGACGTTTCAAAGGAATCATCCGCCTATTTTCAAGGGGAGGTTCGATCCTGATGGAGCACAAGTTTAGTTCAAGGAGATTGAAAGAATCTTTCAGTCATGGATCGCTTAGAGGCGCAAAAGGTGCAATTCTGTACGTATCAACTGGAAGAGGAAGCTGATGACTAGTGGGTTGGTACCCATCAGAGACTGACATCACTAGGTGGAGTGATTACTTGAGTTGTGCTAAGCATGGAGTTTTTGAGGAAGTAATTTCTAGAGCATGTGTTCGGGAAGAAAGAGATTGAGTTTCTAGAGTTGAAATAAGGAAGTTTGACTGTGAATGAGTATGCTTCAAAGTTTATGGAACTAGAAAAGTTTTATCCACATTACAGTGAAGCAATTGATGAGTTCTCAAAGTGTATCAAGTTTGAGAATGGGTTGCATCCATAGATCAAGCGGGAAATTGGGTATCAGTAGATCCATGTATTTTCAGAGTTGGTGGACAGATGCATAATTTATGAAGAGGATAGCAAAGCTCATTCTGCTTACTACAAGGGTGTGAATGAGAAAAAAGGAAACCAATATCAATATCGTATAAATCCTTATGATGCCCCGGATGATAAAGGGAAAAACAAGGCTTATGGTGAGAAAAAGACTAGTGGGGGAGGGGCTCCCGCTTTTATCAAGTGTTATAAGTATGGTGAAAAAGGTCACCAATCCAATGAATGTAAGAATAAGGTGCTAAGGTGTTACAAGTGTGGTAAGTCCAATCATCATGCTCTTGAATGCAAGAAGGATGGTCCGACTTGTTTCAATTATGGAGAGCAAGGTCATATAAGTACCCAGTGTCAGAAACCAAGGACGGATGCTACTGCCAAACTAATGGTAGAGTGTTTTCATTGAGTGGATCATAGGAATCTAAGAAGAACAACTTGATTCAAGGTGCTTACCTTATTAATGATGTTGAATTGGTTGTTATTATTGATACTAGTGCTACTCATTCATTTATTTCTCTTGAATGTGCTCCTAAGTTGGATTTGAAATTGCCTGATATGAATGGTGGTATGGTGATAGATACTCCTGCTAGTGGTTCTGTTACTACTACTTACGTTTGTTTGAAGTGTCATTTGACTATTTACGGAAAGAGTTTTGTGATGGATTTGGTGTGTCTTCCCTTACACCATATATATGTTATCCTTGGGATGAACTGGTTGGAGTCCAACTATCTTCATATTAGTTGTTATAATAAGACTTTGAGGTTCCCTAGTGTTGGTGATAATGGGGAATTGATGTTGTTGACTGCTAAGCAAGTGAATGAGATTTTAGAAGATGACGCCTTGATGTTTGTGATGTTTGCAACATTGCAAGTTGATGGTAAAGATGTGAATATGGAATTACCAGTTGTCTATGAATTCCCAGAGGTGTTTCCAGATGACATCAGTAATTTACCTCTGAAATGTGAAGTGGAGTTTTCTACAGATTTGGTGTTAGGTACAAGTCTAATGTTGATGACTCCTTATAGAATATCAACTTCATAACTGAGAGAAATGAAGAAATAACTGGAGGAGATGCTTGAGAAGAAGCTTGTTCGACCGAATTTTTCACTGTGGGGTGCGCTTATGTTTCTAGTTAAGAAGAAAGATGGAAGTATGAAACTGTGTGTATATTATAGATAGTTGAATAAAGTGATGATTAAGAATAAGTATCCACTACCTAGGATCGATGATTTGATGGATCAGTTTGTGGGTGCTTATGTTTTCAGCAAGATTGACTTGAGGTCGGGTTATCATCAGATTCGAGTTAAACCAGATGATATTCATAAGACAACTTTCCAAACGAGAAAATGGCCATTACAAATAGACTGTGATTCTGTTTGGTGCATCTAATGCGCCAGGTGTTTTTATGGAATATATGAATAGAACTTTTCATTCCTATCTGGATAAGAGTGTTGTAGTGTTCATTAACGATATTGTGATCTATTCTAAACAAGAAGGAGAGCATGCTGAGCATTTGTGAATGGTGTTGCAAGTGTTAAAGGAAAATAATTTGTATGCAAAGTTGTTGAAGTGTGAATTTTGGCTGAAGGAAGTTAGTTTTATTGGTAATGTGATTTCTAGTGGTGGAATTGTTGTGGACCCTTCTAAAGTTGATGATGTATTGCAATGGGAGGCCCTGAAGTATGCAATTGAGATCCAAAGTTTTCTTGGTTTGGCAAGTTACTATCGGAGGTTCATTGAAGAATTTTCTAAGTTGTCTTTGTTGTCGACTCAGTTGACTCGAAAGGGCCAGGCTTAAGTATGGTATGTGGCGTGCTAAGAATGATTTATAGAATTACATAAGAGGTTAACAATCACTTTGCTATTGATTTTGTAAAATCCGAGTGAGCCTTTTATGGTGTATTGTGATGTTTAAGATGGGTATTGGTGGTGTGCTAATGCAGAATGGATAGATTGTTGCTTATGCTTCTCGAGAACTCAGAGTTCATGAAAGGAATTATCCTACACATGACTTATATCTAGCAACGGTGGTGTTTGTATTAAATATTTGGAGACATTATCTTTTTGGTTCTAAATTTGAAGTGTTCAGTGATCACAAGAGATTGAAGTAATTGTTTGACTAGAAAGAATTAAATATGAGACAGAGAATATGGCTTGAATTGTTGAAAGACTATGACTTTGATTTGAGTTACCATCCTAGTAAGGAAAATGTAGTTGTTAATGCATTGAGTAGGAAGTTGTTACATATGTCGATGCTTATGGTTCGAGAGTTAGAGATGATCGAGAAATTCAAAGATATGAGCTTAGTGTGTGAAGAGACTTCTAAAAGTGTGAAGTTAGGAATGTTGAAACTGACTAGTGGCATAATAGAAGAAATCCGCAAAGGTCCGAAGTTTGATTTGAGGTTAGTCGATCAATTAACTTTAATTAACCAGGGTAAAGGAGATAAGTTCAGGATTAATGATAATGATGTTATGAGGTTTGGCGATAGAATATGTGTTTCAGATGTTCTAGAGCTTAAGAAGAGTATTCTTCAGGAAGGACATAGAATTGTGTTGCGTATTCATCCCGGTGCTACAAAGATGTATCAGGACTTGAAGAAGTTATTCTGGTGGCCTGGTATGAAGAAGGAAGTTTCCAAATTTGTATATGCTTGCTTGACTTGTCAGAAATCGAAGATTGAGCATCAGAAACCTATGGGTTTTATGAAACAGTTGAGTATTACAAAATGGACGTGGGACAGTGTTTCCATGGATTTTATGTCGGGTTTGCTGAAGACCGATAAAGGCAATTATTCAATTTGGGTGATTGTGGATAGGTTGACTAATTCGGCTCATTTCTTACCGAATAAGATCAATCATCCTATGCTGAAATTAACTGAGATGTATATTGGAGAAATTATGAAATTGCATGGGATACCTTCGAGTATCGTGTCAGATAGAGATCCGAGGTTTACATCAATGTTTTGGAAAGGTTTGCAGAATGCCTTTGGTACTAAGTTTAGGTTGAGTTTTGCATATCATCCTCAGACAGATGGTCAGGCGGAAAGAACTATCCAGTCCTTGGAAGATTTGCTGAGGGCTTGTGTGTTAGAACAAGGAGGAGCTTGGGATAATCACTTTCCATTGATTGAGTTTACTTATAATAACAGTTTCGATTCTAGTATCGGGATGGCGCCGTATGAAGCATTGTACGGCAGAGGTGTATGACTCCATTGTGTTGGTATAAGTCAGACGAAAACATTATACTCGGACCTGAGGTTGTACAAGAGATAACTGGAAAGATAAAGATGAAAGCTTCTCAGAGTCGTCAAAAAATATATCATGATAGGAGGAGAAAGGATATCGAGTTTCAAGTATATGATCACGTGTTTTTGAGAGTTACTCCTATAACCGGTGTAGGTAGAATGTTGAAGTCGAGAAAACTTACGCCACACTTTGTTGGTCCATATCAGATATCGGAGAAGATAGGTGATGTGGCTTATCAGTTTACTTTGTTGCCGTCACTCGCGAATCTACATGATGTATTTCATGTGTCTCAATTGAGAAAGTATATTCCAGACCCGTCACATGTGATTTAAATGGATGATGTCGTGATGCATTTGCGTTGCAATAGCGATGACTTGATGAGTATGATGTTTATAATGACGATTTGTATGGTATTTGATGGGATAAAGGTGAACGATGGGATAATAAGAGGTGTTTAGGATTTAGATAAATTTTTCGGAATTATTTAGATGTTAATATTAATTATTTAGAATTAATTGGATTTAAATAAATAGAATGGTGGTGTAGAGAAAATAGGGGTAAGATGGTCATTAGTGAAGGATAAACGAGGACATGATGGGAATTTCATTATTAGGGGTCTAAGAGGGCAAGTTTGGTATAAAGAAATGTTGGGAGAGTTTAGACGATCATTCTGTGCGATCATAGAATTAGAAGAACGCTGTGAGGAAAAATACCTAGGGCACAAAGAGGCAAGAAGAAGCATATGAATCCCGGTAGAGCACAAAGAGGATTTGATCGCTAGCAATAATCTCTAGGTAATGAGTGTTTATCTTGATTATTATAATCGATTTAAGGTTTAGATAGATGTAGATTATGATGGGTTTTGGTTGTGATGAATATGTGATGATAAGATGAATTAGACAACGTTTCATGGTCTTGGATTGTAAACAAATTGTACCCATAATGTAAAATACATTGGATTGTTGTTATTTGGTGAAAAACCTATGATTAGTTGATGTTTTAGGACCTATAATATGTATAAATTGCAAGATTGGGACTGGTTTTTATGCAGGAAATTGCAATAGGAAAACCTTGTTCGTGTTGTGTCGTCGGGCAATGGAGAAGCATCTTCGGGCGATGATGTTGTCGCGTGGCCGTCACTTGGCAAAAATGGGAGCGATGAAGGGCAGAAAAGAGTGACGCTGCTGGAGTGCATCTTTCTAAGCGTCATCGGGCGAATCAAGTGGCGGTGGAAGCATCGCAAGGCGATGGAAGTATGTCGTCAGGCGATGGTATCTAGATTCGATTGGTTGTGTTGGATTTTCTTAAAAGAGTCGTAACTTGAGTTTTAGGACTCAAATTAAGGTGTCATTTGAAGCATTGAATAGCTAACACGACGAACTTTAGTTAGATGGAATAAAATGAGATAAAATAAGTATTTTCCAAATATCTAAACTAGGATGAAGTTAGGTTCCCCGTGTTAGATTATAACAATGCTTTGTTTATTATGATGATATGATGATGTCATGATGATGCTTTGTTTGTTATGATGATGCTTTGTTTATTATGATGATATGATGATGTTATGATGATGCTTTGTTAATTATGATGATACGATGATGTTATGATGATGCTTTGTTTATTATGATGATATGATGATGTTCTGATGATTTCATGAATGATGATGTGTTTTGACTAGCCGTGGTCGTATTTGTTATGTTGTTGCGTATCATGCATTTATGGCATAGTTTAGGACTTCGGTCCAGTGATGTTATTAGGACTTCGGTTGAGTGAAGATGATAGGACAAATTTCCAGTGAAGGCATCAATCCTATAATGTTGATTGAGTACAAAATTGTGAAGTGCTATGGTTCCAAGAGGGAATCAATCCTATTGGTGGGGATCTTTGGATATAACGATGACTGAGTCATCAATGAACTTTTTTTACCACATGCATGAGTCTACAGTGATGCATTACATTTTATGTGACATTGCATAATAATGTGATTAAATGGTATTTGTTGATAAATGATATTTTGATAATATGTTGTTGTGAATTGATGAAGTTTATGAAGGTGTGAGTATAACATGAAGTTCTTATGATATTTGGTGCCTTGCCTATATGCATGTATACTTGTTGTACCCCAAATATTTCCCTCCCATTTTCTTCAAGACATTCTTCTAGGGTTCTCAAATGCTCAAGGATGCTCAAGAGTTGATCAGACAAATTCTCCTCTTAAGCAATGGGTCTACAACTAGGGTTTTGAATTTCTCAAGGAAGATTGGGATTCAAGGGTCTTAAGTTATTTCCGTGGTTCTTAATATGCCTTCAAGGAATCCCATATCAAGTTTCAAGTATTGCATCACAAGTTTGCTCAGTCAATAGCTCATATGATTGAAAATCAACTGTATTGGGTAAAAAGTTAATTGTGGTTAACATACAATCAAACTTCAAGATTTTTGGTCAACATCAACATTTTGAAGTGATATTCATCATTTGATAAAGGTTTGATCATGATTCCTTAAGGAAAGCTCTCAAATCATCAAAAGTAAAAAGTTTCTAAACTAGGGTTTCCTTAGGAGAAGTCAACTGAACTTTGACCAGACATAACTTTCACATGCTTCATCAACTTTTCCCCAACCAAAGCCCATTTTGAAGAAAATTCAATTCTCTAGAACTTTGAAACTGTATGCTCAAGTCCAAAAAAGACACTTTTTGTCAAGGCAACTTACATCAAGATAAATATCCAAATGCAAACATGATAAAAAGATAAATTGTAGAGGACATCTCGAGCTTTCCAAAAAGTCAAATATCACCTTCAAAAGATAAAAAGTGAGTGAGTTATGGCCGGTGCAAGTTTGGAAGTTTGAGAAAATGCATGAAGTGTAAAGTGAGAAAACTTGAAGTTTTGGACTAATGGGCCTAAATTTTGATGTTCAAACATGTTCATAATATGTTCTAGGACCTCTAAATCCATTCACATATTTTTTATGATTTTTATTTCTTTTATTTAAATTTTTATTCATTTAAATGCAAATTAAATCAAATAAAGTATGAAATAATGGTATAAGGTGCATGGGCTTTTGGTTTAAATCATATGGAGGCCCAATAATCATTGGAAAACTATGCAAAACCGTGTGAGCATGGAAATGGCAAGAAATCTCTCAAATTGGAAGTTTGTAAATGTGTTTGATTTTGTTTAATCATGGCTATGATTGCATGATTTCTTTCCATGTTTGTTGATCCATTTTCTTTCTCTATATAAGCATAAGAGATCAGATGCAAAAAACACACAAATCCTTGCCTCTAAAAGCTTTCAAAAATTCTCCATATTTTTCAAAGAAACTTGCAATTTCGTGTAGCAATTTCCAGCCATATTCAAGAAGAATCAAGCCTCACACCATCTTCCTGAAGTTTCCAGGAGTTAATATCAGTCATTATCCATCGTGAATTAATCCCAAAAACCATCCTTGCATAAGCTCTGATTGGTAAGTTGGTGAGTTTTTTATTCTCAAGGTTTATCACGATTTAAATAATTGTAAACATGCCATCATAATTCGTATACATTCTTTGAATCATCCTAACGTTTTACATGCAAGTCTTAATGCAGAAACATCATCGTGCCATTGTTAGGGCACGGAGCTTTTTAAGCTTCGGATCTCATGATACAGGGACTTTTAGCCCAAATGGACCCCATATTCGAACTCAGGAGTAAATTTTAAGGGGGATAGCATGTTTTGTTTGCTTTTATTTTATGTATTTTGTATTTTTCAAAAATCTTCTCATCAAAGAAGACGGTAGAAACCACCATGGACGGTGATTTGAAAACTCTGACTTTCTGCGTGGCATGATGGAGCGTCATGATTGGTCCATTCAAATATAGAAGGCCCCACTCACGCGCGCGTGTTTTCATTTGTCTGACCTTATCACTTGTTTTATATTATATATATTTTGATTGATACAAGTGAATAGATGTATGGACAACCCAGTGGTAGCGCGCTTGCCCTTAAGACCTTGTTATGCCTGAACTTGAGCTTGATCCAGGCGTGGGACATTTTTTTCTTCACATTTTGTGATTTTTGCAGATCCAATACAAGCTAACCCTAGCGCGCATGTTGTGCACCCCATCTCATCACCATCAGATATTCACAAAGCCAGATCCAATATTTTAGATTTCACACCCATGTTAAACCCTTATTGAAGAGTTGTACCGGATCCCATTCAGGCAGCTGGGCCTGCATGTTTGGGCCTAATAGGCTTGCTTCCTTGCACCCCCCCCAAACTCCTTCATACCAGGCCCAACATCTTTTTTTTATTCTTTGTATTTTCTTATTTTTGTTTATATATACAAAAGTAACTAAAATTAAAAATAATAATAATTAGACTTAGGTTTTTTTATTAATTAATTTGTATTAAAATAATTACACATTATATTTTTAATTAATTTACTTTTTTCTAAAAAAGGAAAAAAAATAGAAATAGTTAGGTTTTAATTGTTTTTTAATTATCACTTTAATTTTTTTCTTCATAAATAAAAACATAAAAAAAAAATATTTTTTTCCTACACTTAAAATCTTAGGGTTCTTAAAACAATTTTTCTTTTCCATTCAACTTTTATACTTTATTACTTTCGCATTAATTTTTCCGATTACTGTAACTGCTAAAGGTTTTAATAGATTAAATAAGGTTTTGTTGCTTTCTATTTCCCCCATTTTTATGGTTTGTACCCCCTCCCCGAAGCTTTGTAATAGCGTAGGAAATCTATTTTCTGTCTTTACCGCTTTCTTTATTATTACATAGTGTTGTACTCCAAAATTTTCCCTCTCATGTTTCCCAAGGTTTTTTTCTCTTATATGGGTGGTTACAAACACTTGCCTGAAGAAAATTAAAATTTTGAATGTTAGAAAAGTGTCTTTCGATTGGCAGTTCAACAATGTCCTTTGATTGGTATTTAAACAGTGTCCTTCGATTGGCATAACATCAAGCTTCGACTGGGCTCTAAAACCCTTCGACCAAGCATTGACCCACAAACTTCGATTGGGCGTTGTCTCATTCGATCAAGCTTAGTTCACAAAGCTTCTGCTGGGTAAAAGGCCCCTTCAACTTGTCATCAGCACACGTATGCCTCTTCATGCTTGTCTTTGATCCACTAGGAAAAAAGCTTCCATCGACCCATAAGGAAAATACCTCCTCCATGCCTGATTTTATTCACAAGGCTAAAGGCCTCTTCAATTCCCTTTCGATTCACCAGCAGTGGCCTCTACGTGCAACCTTCGACTCACTAGGAAAAGGCCTCTTCATGCTTGCCTTGGATTCACTAAGTCAAAATCTTCCCCCAACTGGCCTTCGATCCACAAGGCAGAGGCTTTCCTCATACTTAACTGTAAACTCCTCTGCTTCTTTCAATTTAGAATATGAATTAACATGGACCTGCGGAGCAGGATGAGTGCATATACTTCGTTCACACTCTTTTTGTCTTTCGTTTGAATCTGTACAAGTTAGTTCCAACAAGAAAAGCAAACAAACTAAGAGGGAAGAAATGAAGAACACAACTAAGAGGCTATCTACATATTATGCTGAAACGAAAAGTAAGTACATGGCTGTTTACATGTCATGTTGAAATGAAAGATGCAAGGTCAAGGGGACTTACCTTGCTTAAAACTGGAACTTGTGTGGGGACTAGAATTGTTGGATGCTCTTGGATTTGAAAGGAGAGAGAAAAAGTGTGGTGTGATCTTGTTTAGTTTTGAGAGTTTTTGGTGTGCTTCTCTTAGGCTGTGTATGCTTGTAAAATAATATGTGTGTATGGTTCCCCCTGGGCTTATGTCTCCAGTCTGTGTGCGTATGTATGTGGTCTCCTTATATAGAGGGGATGGAGGGGACAATAGGACAAAGGAATAAACAACCATTAAGTTGGTGTTTTAAGGCCATAAATATCACTTTGGATAGGTGCAAATCGGTGCAAACCGAACCTCACTCATATCAATTCTCAATCCCAGTCGAAAGAAAGCAAAAGAAGTGTGAATTGAAGGAGTCCATAGCCTGGATCTAAGAATTCATTTCTCTTCTTAATTTTGTTCTTTTTTTTCATTTTTCTTGTCTTTCGATTTGGTTGTAATAGCGTAGGACCCTTTACTTTCTGCATTTTTATTGCTTTTCATATTAACGGCTAGATGTATGACTAATAGGATTGCATGGAAAGACTAATAACAAAATGCTAGCAAGCCTAACAAAAAAGACAAAAATAACTGAACATAACACACATTACACATATACACCTCTAGGGTATCCCACTTTTGTTGCCTTCAGAAATAAAACAGTCATGTCCCTCGAGACAGGGACGCTTTAGCAAAGACCCATAAAACAAAAGATCATAGTCCCTCGATGAACCTACAGCTGCCTTTTGGTAAATGATCTAGTCGCTAAACAAAATTTCTAAAGCGTCTCCATTTGTTGCCTTTATGACTGTACGTCCCTTCAAATTTCCCTCATACATCCAACGATGGGGCTTCTTATCAATCAATGTTAAGATAGCAACATCTAAAGGAGAAAGAAAAGAACATTAGACCTTTTGAGTAGGTAGGATTCTCATAGTTGATCTCTTGCTCACAACAACAAAACATTTACACACCAACACTTTCAATTGAAACATTTTCAAAAGTCAAAGCCCTTTGTACGCATTCTTATAGAGACGAGAATTATTACAAAGGCACCTTTCAAAATAACTTTCAAAAACATCTTCCATAAAAAAACACTTCTTTAAACTATTTTCAAAACCAACACTTTGTATGCATTCTTATAGAGACGAGAATCATTACAAAGACGTTTTCAAAATATTTTCAAACCCACACCATAAGCACATTTTCAAACAAAAGAAAGTGATCTAGCAAGCAACTAAGAGCCTGTAGATAACTCTGGATGGAAAGGGTTCTAACACCTTCCCTTTCCATAATCTACCCCCTTACTCAGAAAATTCTCGAAAAGGTCTTGTTGTGTTCTTTTCACCCTTTCCTTTGTTGGATAAAAGAAAAGTCAGTGGCGACTCTTGCTTACCGCAACATTTGCAAACACATAATGCAAAACCAGTATTAACAGTCGGTTCTTCCACCATATCACAGAACTTGCGACTCTGCTGGGGAAAAATAAAAAGTGTCGTTTACCTTAGAGTTAGTTTATTATTTAACTGCTTTTTTGTGCTTAGTTTGCTTTACTTTTGAGGGCTTTGTTTGGGTTACTATAAATCCTACACCCGGATCTTGGGCACCTTTTAGGTAAGTATCAATAGATCACGGGGATTGTGCGGGGTATACTGACACGGTTGAAGCGATAGCTTCGTTGATGTGATACTTTGGTTGGTACCGGTAGCCCTTGAGTAGTCAAGGAGATTACGGGGCCGCTGCGTGGTGTCATGAAGCATCAACTGACCTTAGAACCTTTAATTGAATAACTTGGCCATTAGGATGTAGTGAGATAGCCGTCTATGGTGTATTCCTAAGTCGGTTGATGCTCGATACTACACTCATTGAGATTTGACTCCGGAGTTTTGTTTAGGGGCAAGTCAGTTGTCGGTCGAAACAAAACTTATGGGAAAAATAAGTGATATTGAGATCCCTTAGAACCTAGTTACTATTACTATGACAGGTTGAGCCAACTAAATTTCAAGATGGTACTTACCTATGGAATCCATGCAAGCCTAAACCTAAGGCTACTTGTGTGACTTGTTTGATTTCATTTCCTAACAACTTGAACTAATTGTAGGGCTTTCTTTATTTTCCTTGCAGGATCTTATTTGTATAAAATAACCAATAACTCGGATTTCCTGCAAGACATACTAGTCTTCATCACCCTGCATTTTTGCTTAATGCATAGTGTACACATCATACCATCATACCATAGCATTTCCTTAACCATTTCAAGGATCTCAAGGGCATGTGATGCAGGTTATGATGAACCAGACACCTAGCAAGGGGCAAGGGGATTTATTTTCCTCTAGCCAATGCCGTCAAAAGATCAAAATACGACAATGTGAGTCAGGGGCTATGACCCACTCGATATGGTGAGCTTGATTCTCATAGAAGAACCTTCAATGATACGAAGTTCTTCAATCAAAGCTGCAAAATTCAACTTCTAACATTTTCTTGTTTACCCCGTGAGATCCTTGAAAACATTTACACATCATGCATGTCATTACATAACATGTCTTCTAGTACAGATTTCTCATGTTCTCGCTGTTTATTTCAGCAAGGGAAATGGCTCTCAAACAAAACAACAGAGATCTCCAAACTCAAGAGTCTCAGTTCATGGAAATGTTCCTTAACCTATCCAAGGGGAAGGAAGAATTGAAAGCACTCCTCAACAGGAACTTGACCAAGAAACATACTGACAACAATAAGGATGACCAGTTGGAACAACTGCAAGCTAAAATGGAAAGGATGATGTGATACGGTGGGAGAACTGACTTGGGATTTGCGTTTGTGTTCTCAAATGTTTCGGTTTAGCAAGAGTCGCCACCGACTTTTTATTTATCCTAAGGAAAGGTCAAAAAGCACAGGAAAGACCTTTGAGATGTTTTCGTGGGTTCAGGGGGTAGATTATGAAAAGGGAAGGTGCTAGCACCCTTTTCATCCATAGTTTATCCATGGGCTCTTAGTTACTTGTTTTAGATCACTTGCCTTTGTTTTTCAATTGCTTGAAATGGTGTTTTGTGTGTGTGGTTTTGAAAATGTTTTGAAAAAGATGCCTTGTCTAGGCAACCTTTGTAACAATTCTTATTTGAATGTTTTACAAAGGTGTTTGTCTTTTTGAAAAGATAATTCAATGTTTTTGAAAGTTGTTTTGAAGTTGTGTTTGAAAAACGGCAAGGATGTTTTGCAAGTTTGATCAAGTAACTAAGAGGTATCTACCCTATTTTACTCAAAGATCTTTCTTATGTTTTTAACCTTTTTAACAGTTTTGTTTCACCATTGTATTTGGTGAACAACCTTGTGTTAGGATGTTGAATGGGACGGGCGTTGGGACGTTTATATAGTCATAGAAGGCAACATATGGGACGTTTTAGCAATGTCGTTTTAGGGACTAGATCGTTTACCGAAGGCAACATCGAGGGTCATCGAGGGACTACGATCTTTTATCGAGGGTCTTCGCTAAAACGCCCATGCTCGAGGGACATGACTATTTTCCGAGGCAACAAGTGAGATTACCCTAAGGGTGCATGTGTGCAAAGTGTGTTTTATTGCATGCATTTGTCTTTGATTTTCAGGTTGTCTACTTGTTGGTTTTATCTTTCCATACACACCTAGTTACTAGCATTTGTACAAAAGTAATAAAAAGTGCAAAAAAATAAATCCTACACTATTACAACCATATCGAAAGGCATAAAAAATATGAAGGAAAAAATAAGATAAAAGTAAGAAAAATGAGTGTCTTTCGATTGGGGGGAAGCAACCTTCAATTTGCATTCTGTTGGCCTCCTTCGATTGGGGCTGGCAACAGCAAAGTCACGTCTTTAGATTGGGCCTTGGCAGGGGCAAGGTCCTGTCCTTCGATTGGGCAAGGGCAGCAGCAAGTTGTATCCTTCGACTGGGGCCTGGAAGTCAGTGTGTGGCGAAGCCTTCTGGTTCTGCCTTGTTGCCTTCTTCGACTGGAGGTTGAAAGCAGTGAGGGAATGCCTTTTGAATGAGCCTGGAAGTCAGTGAAGGCATGCTTTTCGTCTAGGCCTAGAAGTCAACATGGTTTTCTTCCTGGTTGTCTCTTTCGTTTGACCAGGAGAAAGAGGGTAGAAGCCAGAAGCTTCGTTTCCTATTTCTTGTTTCCTGTTTCTTTCATTTAAAGCATTAAATGGCAATATGGCCTGAGGCCATGCTAATATTTTTCTTGTAATAGTTTAAAAGTTAAAGCAAGTTTAGGTAAAGAGAAAGAAAAACGAAAGGGCTAGTTCTGAAAAATATGTTAAAAATGTGGAAACGAAAGGAACAATGGTATGTACAATGTTTCAAACGAAAAGGAATTGTATTTACATGTTATGAAACAAAAAGTTCAAAGGTAAGAATAACTTACCTTGCTTCAGGCCTTGAATGGATGTGGGACCTTGAGTGGAGGCCCTGGATTCTGGATTTAAAAGAGGGGGCCAACAGTTGTGCTTGGAATACTGGATTCGAAGGAAGGAAAGAAACAAGTCTTATGTTTCTTTCCAAACTGGATTCGAAGGATACTGAAGAGTATTTGTTCTTCAGAATCGAAGGAAGTAAGTGTTTGGGATTTTGGGTTTTGATTTCTCAAGTGTTGATGAACTTGAGAGTTTTGTTGTGTTTGAGAAAATTTGGGAGATTCGTTCCTCTGGTCCAAAGATCCTGTCTTAGCTTTGCAAAAATTCCTCTATTTATAGAGAAAGAATGGACATGTTGTCCAAAGCCAGCCTTGCAAATAAATGATAGAATAATGTAACGTGAAAGTACATGTGGGGGCCTGTTGGCAGTTGGGGTGCAGAAAATAATAAAATAAGGCCCAGCTGGAAAGTAAATGTCCACTTGTGCCACAAAAGCAAGATGAATGGTTCAGATGGGGTTGCTTCCTTCTGAAGGAAAATAGGCGCAAGGCTCAAGACAGACTTTTCTAAAAGGTAGTACTGTGCTATTAAGTGCAAGTGGTCTTAGACAACAAATGGGTACAGGCCTAAAAGGGGAAGACACGTGGCCTAACCTATGGGTCTGAATGTTCAACTTGATCTTTTGAGTCGAACCCTCCATCTTTCTACACCTTTCGACCAGACTAGGACAACACGACATTTGTTTTCACCAGCTGTGTGTCCTTCAAATGGATTTCTTATGTACCCTTCGAATGGGCCTTCTTTGCCAGCTTCAAAGTCCAATTCGAATCTATTTAGAACATTCCCTATTAGACAACTTCGACCAGCCCTTGGCCTTGTGATGAGTCTAAGTTCTGATTCGAAGTGTTCAGAACTTCCTTTATCAGAGCATCTTAGATTAAGAGAAACTCTGCACTGAAATGCCATTCGAAGGTCATTTCGTTATGATGTTCTTATTAAGGGAAACTCTGAAGTTCCAGTTGAAGGACACTCTGAAGTTCCACTCCAAGGACCTTTTGAAATGCCAATGGAAGGGTATTTGTCCATATACCAATCAAAGGGTACTTGTTAAAATTCCAATCGAAAGGCTTTGTTAACAAGCCAATCGAAAGGTGTTGTTCATGCTAATCGAAGGACATGGTTAACATGTCTGTCGAAGCTGCCTTGACACAATGCTAAATCGAAGGATCCCGTGGCATGCCAATTGAAAGGCTTGGCCCATGGTGCCAAATGAAAAGGTCTTTCAGAATTCCAATCGAAGGCCTTGACACAATTCCAATCGAAGTGCTTGTCCATAATGCCAATTGAAGCATTTTTGGAATGTCAATCGAAGTGCTTGTCCATAATGCCAATCGAAGGGAATTATCCATGCCAATCGAAAGGCTCCTTCAGAATACCAATCAAAGGGTCTTTCAGAATGCCAATCGAAAGGTACTTAAAGCAACACTCAAAAATTTTCTTTTTCCCTAGGCAAGGGTTTCTGGTCAACCATGTAGGGGGAAGACTTTGGAAAACATGAGAGGGAAAATTTTGGGGTACAACAGATGAGAATACAAATGAGTAATCAAATGGCTCTTATCCAAAGTTTAGCTCGGGAGCAGGAAGAGTTGAGGTTTCTCATCAGCAAGCTTCATCAAGACGGATGCAACCGTGTGAAGCAAACAGTCGAGACTAGGGATCAACTTATTAATCAGCCTATGATGAGATAAGAAGTTGGCTGGGTGGAGAGTAGACCTTTCCAAAATGTTGCTACATCACAACCTCACCCACAAAGACATGTTAATCAGCGTAAGGAGGTCGCACCTAAAAGACAATTCACCAAAATCAACATGTCACTAGCTCAAGCGTTACAACACATGCTGAAAGTAGGATCGATTACGTTAAAGGCTATTCTGCGGAATCCTAATACCTATGCTCCTAGATACCACCCCGATGAAAGGTGTGCATACCATTCTGATAGTCCTGGACATGATACGAATGACTGCTGGGCTCTGAAGAACAAAATTCAGGATATGATTGACGCTAAGGAGATTGAATTCGACCCTCTAGAGACTCACCATGTGATCACTGCTCATAGGCCAAATCATTGAGAGTGTCTATTTCATTTGTGATTTTTCAATTGTAACTTACTTGTTCAAACAATTACTGTTATGTCAAACTTTGGTTTTCCCATTAATGTATCGCATATGTTTTGTCTTGAATTATTTCATATGTATTCATTACATTCAAATTGTGTTTTTTTTCTTCCTTTTTGTGATATTCAACTCTCAATAAAAAGCTCTAAGCCTTTAGAGGGAGGATGAAGAAAACGATACCATAATCTCTACAGTATGCTTTGGAGCAGACCTTGCCGACGATGTACAAGCATTCTTTCAAATCCTAAACAATGGAGTTATAAAGAAGATAATCCATAGTCAACCCATTTGAGCCTAAGAAGTAGGAGTTTTTCTTTTCACACAAATTAAAACCCTTAATCATAACTTGGCGCAGGGTAGTTTTCTCAGTTAAAAGTTGTATTCAGTCACAAGCTTTACCTTCATACACAACAAATAGTGTAGAAGATGCTCTCCAAAATATGGTGATAGTTCCACATAGTTGTCAAGGCAGGCAGTCATTATCTCTCAAAAGAAAATCCCGCTAAGTCAAAACGTATGAAGGAGACTTAATAAAAAACGGGGGCATCCCGCTTACTTTAATCACAAAAGAAACAGTTCAGGCAAAAGTAGGGATAACAAAATAAAAAAAGAGGTCCTACAAATCCTCAATAAAAATGAAAAGGTTACCAAAATGATTGCCTTCTCAAACAAGCGTTCAATTTCTGAACCATCACCAAGTATCTGAGCAAAGATTCCAGACTCAATTGGGACCTAAACACGCAATTACTGAGCATAGGATTGAAGAGCATCACGAAGAACGGGTTGGGTACAAATAAAATGTGTGCCTTTATCCTTTGTTTCTTAAACCGTGAACTAGGCCATGTTATAACCCTTAAAAGTCCTAGCTGAAGCATGGGTTAGTTCGAAAGCATACTGTCACAAAAGGTATCCTGACTCCTGTAGGGTTCGCTATAAATCCCGAGCTGATATCACACTCTTACAAAATTTGTTTGTTTTACTAAAAATGAATTTTCAAACTTCAAGACAGACATAAGCTTTGCATTTTTAAAAATACCATTGCTTTCATATGACTATTTGTTCAAATAACAGAGAAATTCGCAGACAAATATTCAATGAACGAAAATCCTCTCAATGGAGAGAATCACCTCAGATGGAAAGAAATTCCAGTGATAGGTGTTTCCTAATCAAGGGGCATAGCATGGTGTCCAGCTGATCTGGGGAAGTCAAGTCAAGGTTCAAGGAATCTCTCAAAAATTCCAAATAGCCAGGGGCAGAGCTCCATCTGAATCACTTGGGGAATTGGACATGAATTCCAGCAACGAATCACGTACAATAAAACAAACACCTTATGGTAGTGTGACAATAATTACTACTATAGACAGTGACAATTCTCTGTACCCAGTGAACATGGACATAGTCGGAAAATACTACGCATGAAAAGAGACCCGCTAGGTTGACTGGCCTAGGCAAAAATAAGGGCATCCCAGCGAACCAAAAGGGTTCGGGCAAAAATTAGGGATATACGTATGAAAAAACTGTACACCTGGCAAGTCGAAAACCTGAAAAGGCGGCTTGGGCAAAAAAGGGTATCCTGATGGACTGAAAATCTGAAAGGACTGTCCAGGCAAAAGTTAGGGATTAAAGCGTAAGGCTACATCCCATCATCTTGTCACTTATCTATCAGTAGAGGGTTTATTACCCTGATCTGCATTCACCAAGGACTCCAAGAGTTGGGATAATAGTTAAACCATCTACAGAATTCTCGATAGATACCTTCTCTAGCAGGTACTGAGGCAGGGGCATTCTACTACAAGGTCACCGCCATATTCTTATCATGCAGCCTAATGATGTCAGGTGTTCTCATACCCTTAGCAGAGCAAGAATCTCTAATTACTACTCCAATACCTAAAGATCCCCCAGTGAAGTTTCTAAAGTTTCTCAGGACTCCCCAACAGGAATTCAACAAAATCCCCAAGTAGTTCACAGAGTTTACCTTCCCCAACAAAGTTTATTTCTCTAACAATGGAAATTCATCTCCAAACATTTCAACTTTAACAAATCTGAAGACCTACATTCTTCACCCCCAAGAACAATTAGGGATTTATTTTCCCTAATTTAACAATACAGCAATAGAACGATTAACACATTCATACATTGCATTCATAAATCATTTTACAAACATCATAGCATACGCAGTACGAATGCATATATCACAATCTCATTTATATTGAGAGCATCATGCAATTCATACATCATGACATCGCATGAAACTGGTTTTACCTTTTCAGGTCAAACATTGCCAACTTATACAGCAGGTCAAAGATTAATGCCCGAAACCAGAAGGGGAACTATCTATGTGACCAACATTTTCAAGTTCCAGATTAATACCTGAAACCAGACAGGACAACTATCTGTGAACAAATTACAGATCAGTTCCCAAAATAAGATGGGGTGACTAGCTACATGATGAACACTTCCTTCAGACCTCTGCTGGTTCAGTTTAAACCGATCAATGGTTTATTCTGATTTCGTTCCAGAAGACACTTTCTCTGGTTCAGATAAATCGCTCCAAAGATTTATTCTGATTCTTTTCCGGTTAAAGTTTTTCCAAGACCTCTGCTGGTTCAGTTTAAAATGATCAATGGTTTATTCTGATTCCTTTTCAGTAGACACTTTCTCTGGTTCAGGTAAATTGCTCCAAATATTTATTCTGACTCTTTTCCAGTTAAAGATTATTCAAGACCTCAGCTGGTTCAGTTTAAACCAATCAATGGTTTATTCTGATTCCGTTCCGGTAGACACTTTCTCTGGTTCAGATAAATCTCTCCCAAGATTCATTGTGATTCTTTTCCAGTTAAAGATTATTCAAGACCTCTGCTGGTTCAGTTTAAACCGATCAATGGTTTATCCTGATTCTGTTCTGGTAGACACTTTATCTGGTTCAAATAAATTACTCCAAAGATTTATTCTGGTTCTTTTCCAGTCAAAGATTATTCAAGACCTCTGTTGGTTCAGTTTAAACTGATCAATGGGTTATTCTGATTTCATTCTGGTAGACACTTTCTATGGTTCAGATAAATCGATCCAAAGATTTATTCTGATTCTTTTCCAGTCAAATATTATTCAAGACCTTTGTTGGTTCAGTTTAAACCGATCAATGGTCTATTCTGATTCCGTTCCGGTAGACACTTTCTCTGGTTCAGATAAATCACTCCAAATATTTATTCTGATTCTTTTCCAGTTGAAATCAAGCTTAGATTTAGTCTAATTTCTATCAAAAATCATATGTGGATGGCATCTTTAAGTCCATCTCCGACAACTCTCTGTCATCTTATCCAAATGGCATCTGTAAGCCCATTCCCGCCATCATCAACCATCAGTGTTACTTCATGCGAGTGCAAATTTCTGGGCACTCTAGTGTTCAATCATCTTCCACCTTCAGATTACGAAAGGCAAACAAGTCAATCTAAATCTTCAGGTTTAAGAAGATTGAAAAGGGTAACTATTGTACCCCAAAGTTTTCCCTCTCATGTTTCCCAAGGTTTTTTCTCTTATATGGGTGGTTACAAACACTTGCCTAAATAAAATGAAATTTTTGAATGTTAGCAAAGTGTATTTCCATTGGCAATTCAACAATGTCCTTTGATTGGTATTTAAATAGTGTCCTTCGATTCGCATAACAACAAGCTTCGTCTGGGCTCCTAAAACCCTTCGACCAAGCATTACCCAAAAGCTTCGATTGGGCGCTGTCTCCTTCTATCAAGCTTAATTCATAAAGCTTCCGCTGGGCAAAAGGCACCTTCAGCTTGTCATCAGCGCACATAGGCCTCTTCATGCTTGTCTTTTATCCACTAGGCAAAAAGCTTCCTTCTACCCACAAGGCAAATACCTCCTTCATGCCTGATTCGATTCACAAGGCTAAAGGCCTCTTCAAGTCCCTTTCGATTCACCAGTAGTGGCCTCTACGTGCAACCTTCGACTCACTAGGCAAAGGACTCTTCATGCTTGCCTTGGATTCGCTAAGTCAAAAGCTTCCCCCAACTGGCCTTCGATCCACAAGGCAAAGGCTTTCCTCAGACTTGTTTGGAATTCACAAGGGCAAAGGTTTTTTCTATAATTTCCTTCAATTCACAAGGCAAAGACTTCCTCTGTGGTTGCTTTCAATGCATAGGGCCAAGACTCCTCAACACAGTTTCTACACTATGACACACAATATGACCCCTTCGAAAGAGCACTCCAAAGGTCCATTCGAAGGACACACATTAAGCCATTCGAAGGAGACATATAGTTATTGAATACAAGTTTGTCTTATGATGGGTCTTGGTCCTACATGTGGCCAGGCCCAAGCCTTTTGTGCATTAGCATTCAAAGGTGGTGACCAAAGAGGTTTTTGATTGGCCAGATTGAATTTTCCGTTTGAGTTGTTTGACTCAAGCAGCTAAGGCAAGTAGACTCAATCGAAGAAGCCCTAATGAAGGAAACTCTGAACAGATTCAAAGTCATAAAAAAGGACAAATGCTCTGACGAAGAGAATTCTGGGAAATTTGAATTGATGCAGATATTGACTTAATTAAAGAAACTCTGATAAGGGAAAACTCTGAATTCAGAGTCATCAAAGATCTGAGCAATTCGAATTGATGTGGACGGACTCCGTCGAAGGAGCTGAATCAGATCCATTCGAAGGAGCTGAATCAGAGCCATTCGAAGGAGGAAATAAGAGCCATTCAAAGGAGGTGAATCAGAGCCATTCGAAGGAGTCCATTAGAGCCATTCAAAGGAGGCAATCAGAGTCATTCAAAGGAGGGCATTCGAAAATCAAATGTGTCCAGGTTCATAGCAAATTCAAAAAGGGACAAGAAGCCATGTCTTTGGCAAAGTATTCAAAGTGATATTTATGGCCTTAAAACACCAACTTAATGGCTGATTATTCCTTTATCCTCTTGTCCCCTCCATCACCTCTATATAAGGAGACCATATACATACGCACACATACTGGAGACATAAGCCCAGGGGGAACCATACACACATATTGTTTTACACGCATACACAGCCTAAGAGAAGCACACCAAAAACTCTCAAAACTCAACAAGATCACACCACACTTGTTCTCTCTCCTTTTGAATCCAAGAGCATCCAGTAACTCTAGTCCCCCACACAAGTTCCAGTTTTAAGCAAGGTAAGTCCCCTTGACCTTGCATCTTTTGTTTCAGCATGACATGTAAATAGCCATGTACTTACTTTTTGTTTCAGCATAATATGTAGATAGCCTCTTAGTTGTGTTCTTCATTTCTGCCCTCTTGGTTTGTTTGCTTTTCTTGTTGGAACTAACCTGTACAAATTCAAATGAAAGACAAAAAGAGTGTGAAGGTTTGCAGTCGAAGGTTGCTCATGCCCATTTCCTGGCTGAATCGAAAGAAATAGAGAAGGTGCAAATCTAAGGTTGCCCATACCATTCCCAAACATAGTCGAAGGAGGCAGGAAAAGGTGCAAATCAAAGGTCACTCACGTCAATTCTCAAGCCCAATCGAAAGAAGGCAAAAGAAGGGTGAATCGAAGGAGTCCATGGCTTGGATCGAAGAATTCATTTTTCTTCTTTATTTTATTCTGTTTTTTACATTTTTATTTTCTTTAGATTTGGTTGTAATAGCGTAGGACCCTTTACTTTCTGCATTTTTACTGCTTTTCATATTAACTGCTAGATGTATGACTAATAGGATTGTATGGAAAGACTAATAACAAAACTCTAGCAAACCTAACAAAAAGACAAAAATAACTGATCATAACAAACATTGCACATATACACTTCTAGGGTACCCCACTTTGGTTGCCTTCGGAAATAAAACAGTCATGTCCCTCGAGACAGGGACGCTTTAGCAAAGACCCATAAAACTAAATATCATAGTCCCTCGATGACCCTACAGCTTCCTTTCGGTAAATGATCTACTCCCTAAACAAAATTGCTAAAGTGTCTCCATCTGTTGCCTTTATGACTGTACGTCCCTTCGAATGTCCCTCATACATCCAACGACGGGGCTTATTATCAATCAATGGTAAGATAGAAACATCTAAAGGAGGAAGAAAAGAACGTTAGACCTTTTGAATAGGTAGGATGCTCATATTTGCTCGCTTGCTCACAACAAAAAAACATTTACACACTAACACTTTCAATTGAAACATTTTCAAAAGTCAAAGCCCCTTGTACGCATTCTTATAGAGACGAGAATCATTACAAAGGCACCTTTCAAAATCACTTTCAGAAACATCTTCCATAAACAAACACTTCTTTAAATTATTTTCAAAACCAACACTTTATACGCATTCTTATAGAGACGAGAACAATTACAAATACGTTTTCAAAATATTTTCAAACCCACACCACAAGCACATTTTCAAACAAAAGCAAGTGATCTAGCAAGCAACTAAGAGCCCATAGATAACGACAGATGGAAAGGGTGCTAACACATTTCCTTTCCATAATCTCTCCCCCTTACTCATAAAATTCTCGAAAAGGTCTTTTTATTTTCTTTTCACCCTTTCCTTTGTTGGATAAAAGAAAAGTCGGTGGCGACTCTTGCTTACCGCAACATTTGCAAACACAAAATGCAAAACCTGTATTAACAGTCGGTTCTGCCACCGTATCACACATAGTAACTAGGCATGTATGGCAAGATCTAAAAACAACCATAGGTAACCCTAATATGCAAGATAAATGAACTGAAACACTTTTCACACACACCTCTAGGTGACCCCACTTATTAACTTCAAAGCAGTCATATCCCTCGAGTGTGGGACGCTTTAGCAGACCCCCGGTTAAGAGATTGTAGTCCCTCGATGTTGCCTCATTAACGATCTTAGTCCTTTATGATAAATTGCTAAAGTGTTCCACAAGTTGCCTTTATGACTGTATGATGAACCGCTTATGTCCCTTAACATCCAATGATAGGTGTGATACAGTGAGAGAACTGACTTATAGGTTTTGCGTTTGATTGCAAATGTTGCAGTTAGCAAGAGTTGCCACCGACTTTTCTTTTATCCAAAAGGAAAGGTGAAAAAGAACAAGAAAGACCTTTGAGATTGTTTCTTGAGTTCGGGGGGTAAACTATGAAAAGGGAAGGTATTAGCACCCTCTTCATCCATGGTTTTCCATGGGCTCTTAGTTACTTTCTAGATCACTTGCTTTTTGTTTGAAATTGTGCTTGATGTTGTTTTTGAAAGTATTTTGTAATGAGGCCATTGTTTAGGCAATCTTTGTAATGATTCTTGTTTGTAAGAATGTATACAAATATGTTTGATCTTTTGAAAATGTTTTCAATTTTGTAAGATATTTGAAAGTGTATGTGTTTGTTTTGAAAATAGCAAGGATTTTTGTTTTGAAATGAAGCAAGTAATTAGGAGCAATCTACCTACTCAAATGTCTTTCTTGTTCATTTTCTTTTCCTTTGACATTGTTGTCGTACCATTGATTTGGTAAGCAACCCTATCTTTGGATGTAAACGAGACGGGTGTGGGTCATCGTATAACCATGATTAGCAATGTTGAAAGGTATGTTAGCATTCTTTTTTAGGGACTAAGATCATTTGTAAGGCAACTTACATAGCGTCATCGAGGGACTATGATCTTGTATTTGCTTGTTTTTGCTAAGACACCTCACATGCATAATATGGCTATTTTGTATAAGGCCACCAAGTGGACTAACCCTAGGGGTTCTTGTGTGCAAAACGCATTGTTTTCATGCTTGATTTAGTCTTGAATTAGGGTTTTCTATTTATTGGTTTTAAGTCCTTCCATACAAACCCTAATTACTAGCAATTGTATATAAAGCGGTAAATTGTGGAATTTAAAGTTACTACGCTATTACAACATTTGTGGGAGGGGGTGTACAAATTACAAATGGGAATTGCAAGAAATTAAACCCTAATTAGTCTATTACAACCAAATTGAATTTATACAAGAATCAAAATAAATAATGTACAAGATGAATTAAATATGAAAAAGGTAAATGTGGAGAAAATGCATATTTTGTTTGATGTTTTATGAAAAAGGAATTTTACCTTAACCTAATAAAATAAAATAAAAATTTATTAAGTTTGAAATTGTTGAGAAAAGATTTTAGATGAAAACCCTAATTCTATTAATTAATTAAAAGAAAGTAAAGTTTAAGAAAAGTATTTTTTTTGACATTTTTTATCTTGAAAATATTTATAATATTATGGAATATTTTTAGTCTTTTTCATATTAAAATAATGTATTTTAAATGGTGTGAAGAAAAATAAATAAATAATATTAATTAAATTTGTAAGGTTTACTTAATAAAATAAATAAAGTATAATAAATAAATAAAAAATTGTGAGAAAAATAAAATAAACCAAGTCAATATAAATACATCACTTTTTGTATTTTATGATTTTTTTTAGTATTTAGAAAATATTTTTAAGAAAACAAATAAAATAAAAAATGAGGAAATAAAATAAAATTGGGCCAGGGTGCAAATATGAAATAGGTGGGAGAAATGTTAGAAAAAAAAGTCAGGCCTAGGAGGGGAAGACCCATACGCGCTGGAAGGATCAAAAATGTAAAAAAATGAGAGAAAAAGCAAAAGGCAACGCGCTGGGGCTTGAACCCATGACCTCTTGATAACCAGCGCGTTGCCTTACCATTGGGGTGGCTATACATCCGTTAATATAATTGAAACAATAATTACATAACACAAAACGCGCCCTGATTATACTTTATCTTTAACCTCCAGCCAAAGGACCTGTATCTTCTTTATCTCTCAACAAAAATGAAAAGTTCAAACATGAAAGTTGTGGAATTTTTCCCACGAATATAACCATATAAACAACTTAAGCTAACCATCAAAGATGAATGAGAATTTTTCTAGCCCTAATTCAAAACCTAAAATTTCTGAAAACTTCAAGCCTAAAATTCTCTAAGTTCAGGCCATATAAATGTAAACTATGGATATGTACAACTTCGTGGCAATGGTATCTACATTTTATTTTCACAAATCAAACTCAAATGATGCCTGTATGAAGAGATAAAAGTTTGAAAACTTACCTCTTGCAGTTGGAATCATGTATGGAGTTTGAGCAACCTTGGAGGTGTAAGGATGATCTGGTTAGCTTTCCAGGACCTCCATGAGTGTGTTGCAAGCCTTACTTTGTTTTAAAACCAGCTAGAACTCTCTACTCAATTCCAACTGTAATGGAGGTTTTTAAAAATGGTGGATGATGAAGATGAAGTTACAGAAGTTTAAAAGGTGTTGAGATGAGTTCTATATGATGTATGTGAAGTGTTTAGATAGTTAAAAGTGAAAACGCACGCGTGAACATGGAGATGGGTGTTTGAAGTTCAAAAAAATGGAGTTTTTGGCCAGTTCTGACTTATGAATGCTTGAGAGTCTTTGAGGGCTTCTAAAAAACTATGTTGTGTTGCAATTGACTTGTTAATATGTATGGAAAAGATTAGAGTACTTGAGGAGGTCAGAAAACAAAGATCACATGTTATGAGTTTTTAACTTGTTTTTGAAGTTATCTTAAAAAACATGGTTTCAATGCAAGGTACATGTCTTGTAGGGTGGCTTGAAACTTTAAACATGTTTTTTCTAAGTTTATAGAGCATGCTTGTGCAGAAAGAACAGGTGCAAAGCTCCATACAAGTTGACTTTGTGATTAAATTCACTTTTCCAAAATGGAAGTGTGAACTTTGTTCCATTAATGGAAAATTTACTTTTACAAAGCTTGAATCAAGTAGATAATAGCTCAAAATCAAGTGTAATATTATGATTATGGATAGATCTTGAGGTTTAGAGGCCTGCAAAACAAAATTGTGCAACATAGGTTTGAAATTGAATTCTTGTTCATCACAAAATGACTTGTAATTTAAGTGTGAAAACCCTAACTTCATCTCTTCGATTCTCCCTACTCAAGAATGATCTCAAGGAGTTATTTGACATTTTGGAAAGCTTGTAATGTGATCTACAACCCATATTTAAATTGATTTTGAATATTCCCCTTGGAACTATATGAAAAAGTGCCATGAAGTTGGGTCAAAATCCTGACCAAATTAGGGCAAAATTTTCACTAAGTATTTTGTTTCATGACCACATGTTCTTAAAATTATAACTTGAGATCCAAGCACTTTTGGAAGGAGTTGTGTAAATAAAAGTTGTAGATTTCATGGAGATATACAACTTTCATGTTGGAAGTTTCTCTTGAATCATCTTGCATCATGGTGAAAATTTTGTTCAAAGTTATGAAAAAAACATGAAATTTCCAACACTTAGAAAATTTTCTAAGTTTAGAAATTTTGACTTTTCAAAATGAAATCTTGAATTTTTCATTTCTTGATGAATAAGTTTCATATTTTGACATGTTTTGATGAATTATGATCTTTGGCACTTGAATTTGACCAAAAAGTCAAAGTTTGACTTTTTAGTATACAGTAAACTTTTGATCAGTTGACTGAAAAAATTCATATGTCAATCCAATGGACTTGCAATGTTTTGAACCATGCCATTAGGTCAAAATGATTCAATTGGACTCTTTAGATCATTCCTTAAACCAATTTACCATTTGCTAGGTCAAAAATCAGAAATTGCCCTTTCTCATTCAAAACCCTAATTTTGACAATTTTGCCCTTTTGGAGATTTGATCAAATTTCTTGAGGAGTTATGGTCCAAACTTGATAAAATAATACATATGAGTTTAAAGTGTTGATGTGGATAAAAAATTATGAAGTTTGACTGTAAATTGGCCATAATTGACTTTTTCCCCAATACAACTGATTTTTAGGTCAATTGCTCAATTGACCGAGCAAAAATGTGATTCAAGGCTTGGAACTTGGCATGATTAATATTGGGGGTCCATAATGATCCATGAAAGTCATATGGGGCATTGAAAGTTCAAAAATCCTTGTGCAAACTCAAACCCTAATTTTGGTCATCAGTGCTTAAGGAGATATCTTGAGCTGATCAACCCTAGTGCAGACTTGAGTCAAGGGAGATCTTATGAGCAAATTCTTGATAAATGAGAGAGAAAATTTTGGGGTACAACAGCTGCCCCTGTTCAATCTTCTTAAGCCTGAAGAGTTAGATTGGCAAGTTCTTCCATTCGTGACTCGAAGGTGGAATATGATTGGACATTAGAGTGCCCAAAAATTTGCACTCGGTGATGTGATGGTTGAGGGAATGGGCTTAAAGATGCAATTTGGAGAGGTGATAGAAATTTGCAGGAGATGGGCTTGTATATGCCATACAAAAGTGATTGTTGAATTGTAATTTGTAAGCTGAAACTGAATGAGTATTAGAATGGCGTCCGTGTTTGGAACGTATTTGTACTGTATCTGAGAGTTGAATATGAATGCGTGTCAGGACAACATATGTGTTTGAAGCATATCTGAATTGTATCTGAAAGTTGGATCTGAATGAGTATCAGAATGGCATCCGTGTATGGAGCGTATCTGAACTGTATATGAAAAGTTGAATCTGAATGAGTATCAGAATGGCATCCGTGTCTAGAGCGTATCTGAACTGTATCTGAAAAGTTGAATCTGAATGAGTATTAGAATGGCATCCGTGTATGGAGTATATCTGAACTGTATCTAAAAAGTTGAATCTGAATGAGTATCAGAATGGCATACGTGTCTGGAGCGTATCTGAACTGTATCTGAGAAGTTGAATCTGAATGAGTATCAGAATGTCATCTGTGTCTGGAGCGTATCTAAACTGTATCCGAAGACTTTGAACATTGTTAATGGTAGCTGTTTGATTAATCTTATCCTGAAAAAGATAAAATGTTAGCTAACATGTAATGTTTATGTTGTATGAAATGCGTAGTATAATGCATTTGTGTCATCAATGTTTATGATATATGGGTGCGATGTATGCTTATGTGAGCTAATCTGCTACACTGCTGTTGGATTAGGGAAAATAAATCCCTGACTGTTGCTGAGAATATGGAGTATAAGTCTTCATGTTGTGAAGTCTAAGTGTTGATGAATTTCTGCTTAGAGAAATAAACTTTGTTGTAAGGGGAGTGTCGTGTACTGCTTGTAAAATCCTATTGGGGAATCCTGAGAAATTTGACGACTTCTACTGGGGATTGATAACTGGAAGCTCTGTTCTGCTGGGGATTAAACTACACACTGCAGGGAATTATGGAGATAAGCTTAGAGAGATTTCCCCATCCCTTAAAGCCATCAACGATTGTCTTTTATTTTGTTTATTTATAAACAGTAATTAAGTTCAAATGCATATGTTCAATAATGAATCATTGGACGTTTTTGTAAACAAAACACAAGCGAAAAGAAAAAAAAGATAGTTTTTTGCACTTTCAAAGGGATATCTTCGTATTGACTTTGAGTAAGTATTTTTGTACAATGAGACAAACATTCTAGTAATAGAATGCCGTCGTAAAAAATGAAAATTTTAATACAAAGAAAAGATAGCTATGTGCAATAATCCCATGGGGTTCCCATTCTGCTATAGCCTTTGTATCTCTGAGCATCTTGTCCATTTGTTGCCTTATCCAAAGATGATTGAATAGGTCAGAAATTTCGAGTTTGCAAGTTGTCCGTAAGGTGATCCAACGGGACATAGTCATACGCTTTAATTCCCTAACTTTTACCTGGACCGCCCTTTCGGGTTTTCAGTCCACCGGGATACCCTTTTTTGCCCAAGTCTCCCTTTCGGGTTTTCAACTTGCCGGGTGTACAATTTTTTTTTGTTTTTATCCCTAATTTTTTCCCGAACCTTTTTTGGTTCACCGGGATGCCCTTGTTTTGCCTAGGTGTGTCAACCTAGCGGGTCTCTTATGCGTAGTATCTTTTGACTATGTCTGTCTTCGCAGGGTGTGGCAGATCATCACCATCCATGGTGGTCAAGATTATTGCTCCACCAGAGAAAATGTTTTTTATTATAAATGGTCCTTCGTATGTAGGAGTCCATTTTCCCCTAGGATCACCTTGCGGCAGTATGATACGTTTTATCACCAAATTTCCAACTTGATACACTTTACGTCTGATTTGTTGAAAGCCTTGATCATCCGTTTTTAATACATTTGACCATGGCAAACAGCAGTAAGCCTTTTCTCATCAATCAAGTTTAGTTGATCAAGTCGAGTCTGGATTCAATCTTCTTCATTCAGCCTTGCATCCTTCATAATTCTTATAGAGGGGATTTGGACCTCAATAGGCAAGACAACCTCCATGTCGTATACCAGAGAATAAGGTGTTGCCCCGGTTGATGTGCGAGCTGTGCTATGATATCCTTGGAGAGCGAATGGTAGCATTTCATGCCAGTCTTTGTATGTGAATGTCATTTTGTGTATGATCTTTTTAATGTTCTTATTTGCGGCTTCGACAGCACCATTCGTCTTTGGCCGATAAGGGGAAGAATTGTGATGTTGAATCTTGAATTGCTCGCACAGAGCGGTGATCATAGTGTTGTTGAGATTTGTACCATTGTCAGTAATGATCCTCTCCGGGATACCGTACCGGCAAATGAGATTCTGCTTGATGAACCGAGCGACAACATTCTTGGTAACGGAAGTGAAGGAAGCTGCCTCCACCCACTTTGTAAAATAATCAATGGCCACTATGATGAAGCGGTGTCCATTAGAGGTTGTAAGCTTGATTTCCCCAATCATATATATTCCCCACATAGCAAAGGGCCAAGGAGCCGTTAAGACATTCATAGGAACCAGAGGTACGTTCACCTTGTCAGCATAGATCTGACACTTATGGCAAGTTCGAGAGTGTTGATAGCAATCTGCTTCCATGGTATACCAGTAATAGCCTTCCCGTAGGATTTTCTTTGTCATCGTATGCCCACTAAAATGGGTGCCAAAAGTGCCTTCATGTAATTCAGCCATGATCCTTTCAGCTTCAACCTTGTCTACGCACCAAAGTAATACGGAGTCATGGTTGCGTTTGTAAAGAATGCCATTACTAAGGAAAAATTTAGCAGAGAATCTCCTTAAGAACTTATTATCATTGATTGAAGCTCCTTATGGGTATTCTTGAGCCTCGAGATATCTCTTGACTTCGTGAAACTAAGGCTGGTCCACTACTTCTTCAGTATTAATCTCGTGATTGTGTGCTGGTTCATCCTTCCGTTCAATGGTGATCTGGGGAGGCTCATTATCCCATTTAAGTTTAAACATAGATGACATTGTGGCTAGTGCATCGGCTAGCTTATTTTCTTCTCGCGGGAAGTGCTTGAAGGTAATCTTCTCAAAATGTGGGAGCAACGTCAAAACGTGTTCTTTGTAAGGGATAAGGTTAGGATGTTTGGTGTCCCATTCCCCTTTGATCTGGCTAATAACCAAACTGAATCTCCGGACACATTCAAAGATTTGATCCCCAAGTCTATGGCAGCTTTGAGACCAAAGATGCACGCTTCGTATTCCGCCATGTTATTTGTACAATTGAAGAAGAGTCTTGCAGTAAATGGAGTATGACACCCTTCAAGAGATATGAGTACTGCACCAATACCATTTCCGAGTGCGTTAGATGCCCCGTCAAAAACCAGGGTCCATCGGGATCTTTGTTCAGGTCCGTCATATGGTCTGAGTTCTTAATAGTCGTTTACCATCATGATGTCCTCATCCGGGAATTCGAACCTCATAGACTGGTAATCTTCCACAGCTTGGTGAGCAAGGTGATCAGCTAGTACACTTCCCTTTATTTCTTTTTGGGTAGTATAATGTATGTCATATTCTGTTAGGATCATCTGCCATCTGGCTATTCTCCCAGAGAGTGAAGGTTTCTCGAAGATGTATTTTATTGGATCCATTTTAGATATCAATAGGGTAGTATGAGTCAACATATACTGTCTTAGCCGGTGAGAAGCCCATGCCAGAGCGCATCAAGTTTTCTCGAGCAGTGAATATCTTGTTTCACAGTCGGTAAACTTTTTGCTCAGGTAATAAATAACGTGCTCTTTTCGGCCAGACTCGTCATGCTGCCCCAGCACACACCCCATTGAATTTTCCCAAACAGTCAGATACATGATCAACGGTCTTCCCTCGACTGGTGGCATCAACACGGGAGGCTCTTGTAGGTATTCTTTGATTTTGTCGAAAGCAGTTTGGCATTCGTCATTCCATTTGACAGCTTGATCTTTCTTCAATAGTTTGAAGATTGGTTCACAAGTAGCTGTCAGGTGAGAAATGAATCTGGCGATGTAGTTCAAACGTCCCAAGAATCCTCTGACTTCCTTTTCAGTACGAGGAGCAGGCATCTCTTGTATCGCTTTTACTTTGGCAGGATCTACTTCAATACCCTTATTGGTGACGACAAAGCCTAAGAGCTTACCAGACCTTACTCCAAACGTGCATTTATTTGGGTTCAACCTCAGCTTGTACTTTTTTAGTCTCTCAAAGAGTTTTTGTAGATGGTCAAGATGCTCTTCTTCTGTTTGAGATCTAGCTATCATGTCATCCACATATACTTCTATTTCGTGATGTATCATGTCGTGAAATAGAGCTACCATGGCACACTGATAGGTTTCCCCAGCATTCTTCAGTCTGAATGGCATCACCTTGTAGCAGAAAGTGCCCCACTGTGTGATAAATGTTGTTTTCTCCATGTCCTCAGGCGCCATTTTGATTTGGTTGTAACCTGAGAAACCGTCCATGAAGGAAAACACTTTGTGTTGTGCAGTATTGTCAACTAGGATGTCAATGTGGGGAAGTGGGAAATCATCCTTAGGGCTTGCCCTATTCAAATCTCTGTAGTCCACGCACATTCATACCTTGTCGTCCGTCTTGGGCACGGGAACAACATTGGAAACCCATTGAGGATAGGAGGTGATGGCCAAGAATCCAACATTGAATTGCTTCATGACTTCAGCTTTAATCTTCTCTGACATATCTGGTCGCATTCGACAGACCTTTTGTTTTACTGGTGGGAAATCCTCTTTTGTAGGTAGACAATGCACCACAATATATGCATCAAGTCCTAGCATGTCTTCATACGACCAGGCAAAGACCTCAACATACTCATATAGAAACTGAATCAGATGCTCCTTGACACTTGGTTCCAGATTTGCACCCATCTTGACTTCTCTTTTGTCTTCCTCGGTACCTAGGTTTATTGTATCCACGGGTTCCTCATGAGGCTGAATGGTTTTCTCTTCTTGTAGTAGTAATCTGGCAAGTTCCCCTGGTACTTCACAATCTTCCTCACCTTCATCTTAGGCTTGGTAGATTAGATTTTCAGAGTCACAGAAGGCCATAGAAGAACCGTTACCCATGGGATCCCGAATGGATGTAGACCTGCAGTGTGAGTGTGTGTAAGGGTATATCTATCTTTAAAAGAAATGAAAATGTAAAAAAGAAAAACAATGAGGACAAAGTTTGTATGCAAAACATCCATGATTCATTGATATCATATGGAAATGAGATAATAACCCTTACAAATGGACCATTGTGCTCCGAGTAAGACACAAGGTTTTAAGAGTTTGAATTGTTTTAATATTACAGATCCAACAAAATGTAAAGACAAATTACTGTGGGATAAAAGTGATCGGGACAAAATCTCTAGCCTCTCAATTGTCGAGCCCTCCACTAAAAGTTGGGAAGATCCAATTCTCCAGGTTGCAATCATCTTCATCATCTTCTACCGTGTTTACTTCACGGTTGCAGATCTTCAAGGGTGGTCCTCCAGCACGAGCGTGATGTAAATCCTTCTAAGAACTTGAAGTGAAATCCAAGCCAAATTTGTCTGACTTGTATGGGATATCCGGGAGTTGTCCCCAGATAGTGCACCCACCTTTTTCAATCACTGCCTTTGCATCCTTCTGTAGCGATAGAAATGTGCAAGACTAAGCCATTGGATTGACTAGACTTTATACAAATCAAAATCAAAATCGCCACCGCGCTTTATTATTTCCAAAGGAATGGGAAAAGAGCGAATAACCCAAAAGGGGGAAAGATTCAAGGTAAGGGGGTTGGTTATGCAAAGGTAAGGTGTTGTACCCCAAAATTTGCCCTCCCATATTCCTCAAGATTTGTCAAGAATGATCTTCAAATTGCTCAAAATGGCTCAAGGGTTGTATAGTCAAATCACCTCCTAAGGCAGTCAATTCAAAATTAGGGTTTTGGTTCTTTCAAGGAACTTGGGGTTTTCAATGGTTCAATCAAGTCTCATAGGCCTATATACATTCTCAAGCACCTACATGCCAAGTTTCAAGACTCACAGTGCCAGTTTGCACAGTCAAAAGCTCTATTTGATCTACAGTCAACTGCAAGGGCAAAATGGTCATTTTGCACTCAAAAGTCAGGATTCTTGGTCAACATCTTATTTTTTAAGGATAATTAATCATTTGATCAAGGGTTGATCATGATTCATCAAGGATTGCTCAAAATTCATCAAGATTCAAAAGTTGCTAAATTAGGGTTTTGCAGGAAAAGTCAACTCAACTTTGACCAAGCATAACTTTCTCATACTTTGTGAGAAATGACACATCCAAAGCTCATTTTTAAGAGGATGCAATTTCCTACAATCCATCTTCACACCCCAAGATCAAGAAATGCTCTCACAAAAAGTTGCAAATTTTTACATTAAAGGTCAATTTCAAAAGTCAACAAAAGTACACTTTGAGTCAAAGGCCATAACTTGATATTGGTAAATCCAAATAACATGGGACCAAAAGCATTGGTTAGAGGACTTCAAGGGCTTTCCAAAATGTCCAAGAACATGGTCATATGATCAAAATTGAGCAAGTTATGCATTAGAGAAGTTGGGCAATTTTCATGAATTTGCAAAAGTCAACTTTGCTCAAAACACCTTCTTTTTGCTAATGGGCCTCAAATCTCTTTTTGAAACTTCACCCATGACCTATGCACGACCCACCAAGTTAAATTGGATTTGTTTTCTTAAACTTATTGATTAAATGGATTTTTAATACATATTAATTCATTTAATTAATTTAAATTATAAGAAAATAAAAGATTTGATTCTTAAATCTATTTTTGAACCAAATGTGATCCAAATATGCTGACCAAGCAAGATCAATTCGTGCACAAGATAAAAGATACAAAAATATCCAATTTTGGCAACTTGTTCAATCATGAAAAATCAAGAATATTTGATTTGTCAATCATCATCAATATTCAATATTCAAAGTTAAAAGACCATTCAAGAGCATATATATACATACACAAGCCAAGCAAAACCTAATTCACGACTGAAGGACTGCAGAAATGGCCATACCAATTTCAAGAAACTTCAAGAAAAATCAAAACTTGTTCTTGCAATCTAGGCCAATTCAAGGTGCCTTGTCCATCCAAACACATTGCAGGAGGTACCAGGAGTGATTTGCAATCAAATTCAAGCACCAAAGCTCAAGGAATCACGAAATACCATCTCACAGTTTGCACTTCTAATTCAAAATCGTATCTCTTAATTCATATGCATTTGACATGTTTTTGTGATTGATTTGCGTTGCTAGAGATTATACAAAGCTAATGGAATGACTTAATTGAACCATAGTGCCCTAAACCGGGAGATGCCATGATTGAGTTTCTAGGGTTTTCAAGCTTTCAAATAGGGCTTTCCAAACCAGGAAAAATTGGAACCAATGGGATACATGGTTGAATTCGTGAGACCAAGACGATTCCAACACATACCTCGCGAAATATTTCTTTTTGCTCTATGTCTATTCGCAATTTTTCGTGCAGGAGATAGTGGAGGTTAAAAACCCCCGCTATATGATTCCATTTATGCAGGACCAAGGTTGAAGATGATGACGTGTTGTCATCTGGTTCGTGGGTTTGAATTACGCACTTTTATTTTATTTTTCAGGCATATTAGTTTGTTTCATATATAATCATTGCTTCTTATTTCTATAACAATTGAAGCAGCTTGGTTGGATGGTAAACGCGTTGGCCTGTGAGCATTGGGACCTGGGTTCGAATCCCAGGTCCCCCAAAATGTTTATTTGATTTTTTTCTTCAGGTGTTCCCATGCAATGCCCAGAAGGTGGTCTACCGTGTGCATCCAATTTCCAAGCGCCAGATGGCCAACAAATCAAATCCAATGGCCAAAGCTGAGTATCCACCATACTCTACAGTCAACGCACACACATAGAAGTGGAGAAGTCAACAAGGCTTCCTACGTTTGGGCCTGGAATTCTGATGAATGAACCCCCTTTCTAGGCCCAAACCCCTTTTTTTGGTTTGCTTTTTTTTTCTTTTCTATATTTCTTCTACTTAATTTATTTTATTATCTAATTAACCACTAACTAAAATAATTAATATTTTCCAAATAAAAATCAGAAAACCTAAAAAATAATATTTTTATTAATTTCATTATTTTTGTAAGTAAACAATTTAATTGACTTAGTTTTTTAATTAGATACAATCTTAATATTTTTGCAATAAATTAAAAGTAAATTAGAATATTAGGTTTTAACAATTTTAATCATTTTTATTTTTATGTCCTTAAATATTCTAAAAAAACCCAAAAAAAATATATTTTTCATTTAATTAATTAATTAAATTAATTTAATTTCCATTTAATTCAAAATAACAAAAATCTCCTTCTTTCTTAAAAAAGGGTCAAAACCCTAAAAATTCTCCGATTTAACTTTTCTCGCGCATATTATTTTTTTTATCCATATAATTGTAATTGCTCTGAGGATGTAATAGCTTTAACTTAGGATTATTTACCGCTTTTATTTACCTTTTCGCATTTACTTTTCAAGGGTTTGTTTTTGGCGATGTAAATACCTGACGCCTTGTAATAGCTTTGTTTTATTTTCCGCAACCATTAACTGCTAGATGTATGAATAATAGGCTATGCATGACAAGATCTACCTTAACTTAAAATCAACCGTAGCTCACCATAACATGTACAAAGATAACATAACTGAAAATTGACACATTTGCACATGCCACTCCTAGGGTACGCCTCACTTGGTTGCCTCGAACGTGGTCATTGAGTATAGGAAGTTTTAGAGGTCGCCCTCTTGTCCAAAGATCATAAGTTGCCTCGAAACGCTTGCCTCGGATAAAATGATCTAAGACATTAGGGTTACCGCTAAGGTGTCCTAACATTGCTTTAGTGACCACATGTCCCTTAATCGAATTGACCCGAAAACTCCAACGACGGTGCTACCTACTCCTCAATAGTGGGATAGCACTGCCTAAAGGACATTTGCACAGTTTAATTCCCTTTTGAGTAGGTAGAGGTTCTCAGGTACTTGCTCTTTCAAAACAAGACAACTTTTTCGCACTTACACTTTTCAAACAAAGTTTTCAACAACACTTCATACGCTCTTGAGGACAGAAACAAGAGCTAAATTGAAGTTTTCAAACAAAACTCTTTCCAAAACTCACAAACACAAGAAAAGCAAAACTTTTGAAAACACAATGAGCAAGTACCTAAGAGCCCGTGGATAACCACGGATAAAAAGGGTGCTAACACCTTCCCTTTTTATAATCTACCTCCCGAACCCGAGAAACACCTCGAAAAGGAATTTTTCTGTGCTTTTGTCCTTTCCTTGTTGGATAAAATAAAATACGGTGGCGACTCTTGCTTACCGCGACATTTTGCGAAAACAAACGCAAACGCGAACCAGCATTAAAAAACAGTCAGTTCTTATTCCCATCGATCACAGAACTGGCGACTCTGCTGGGGATTCCGTTGATAAGTGAGATGTACCTTAGGATTAGATCACTATTGTTTTCAATTGTATGCTTTGTATGCTTTAATTTTGTGGGCTTGTATCGGAGTTTTATAGATCCTAACCCGGATCTGGGGGTACCCTTTTTTAGGTAAGTAGCAATAAACTGTGAGGGATCTGTCCGGCGTAGACCGACACGGATGAAGCAGTAGCTACGTTGGTGTGACACCTTGGTCTGTACCAATATCCCTTGTGTTGGAACGAGGAGAATATGGGTCTTCTGAGGAGTCATTAAGCACCAACTGACCTTAGAACCTTAAATTGACCAACTTGGCCATAGAACAGTAGCAGTATGCTACACTCATTGAGACTAAACTCTCGCGATAATTCCGGCCGCAAGAAAAGGTTGCTAAACTGGAATTATGACCGATTGAGGGTAGTCAGTGATATTGAGATCCTCTAGAACCCGGTTACTATTTTTAGGACAGGTTAAACCAACTAAACTGAAAGAGGGTAATACCTAAGCTTCATGCCAGCCTGAAATCTAAGGGCTCTTTTGTGTGACTTGTGTGCCTTCAAACTTGAACTACATGCACATTCTTGTTATATGACAGCATGAGTTCCTTGCAGGTTTAGTTTACAGTCCTTATCCAACAATTTTGATTTATTGCAGGGTTTACTTACAGTACCTCACACTTTTGCTTAAACGCATATCATACACATCATAACATCATGCCTTAACATTTCCTTAACCATTTCAAGGATCTCAAGGGCTTGTGATGCAGGTTATGGTAAATCAAATGTCCAGCAAGGGGCAAAGGGGATTTATTTTCCTCTAGCCAATGTCGTCTAGAGATCAAAACACGATAACTTGAGTCAGGGGCTATGACCCACTCGATATGGTGAGCTTGACTCTTGAAGAAGGACTCTTAACGACACGAAGTTTCTTCTAACAAATTCTAAAAAGTTTCTTGTTTACCCCGCGAGATCCTTGAAAACATTGCATACATATATCATACATATCATTGCATTACAGGTACCATTACAGGTCTCTTATCCTCTTCGCTGTTTATTTCAGCAATCATCATGTCTACTGAACCTTCCACTGAGCAAGCTATCAAGGCCCTCCAGGCCCAGAATGCCCAGTTTCAAGAGTTGGTCATGAGCCTAGCTAAGGGTCAGCAGGACCTGAAGACCTTGATTCTAAAAGAGAGGAAGAAGAAGAAGAAGAGGATTGTCCTGTTCAACACCGGACGCAGGTTTGGAAACGGGCTGCAAAATAAAGTTGATCTAACCACCTCATCTGGAGGAAAGGATAGCCCACAAGAAAGGAGGGCTCCTAGCCCTATGGTCTCTGACAACGAGACAGACCGTGATGAAGAACAATATCCTCCTGCTGAGGATAAGTACAAACAGCTGGAAGACCGTTTGAGCACTGTGGAAATACAGAAGGTGCTCGGCCTGGACTTTGGAGATCTGGGTCTATCATCTGGGGTGGTGATTCCCCATAAGTTTAAGGCACCTGCCTTTTCCAAGTATGATGGAGCTTCCTGTCCAAAGCTGCACCTCCGGTCATATGTGAGGAGGATCCAACCTTACACTGCTGACAAGAACTTGTGGATCCATTTCTTTCAAGACAGTCTTTCAGGGACTCAGCTTGAGTGGTTCTATCAGCTGGATGGAGCCAGTATCCGTAACTGGGAAGATTTGGCTACTGCGTTCTATAGGCAGTACCAGTATAACTCCGACCTCGCTCTTACGCGTACCCAACTCTAGGGTATGTCAATAGGGGCGGGTGAAGGATTTAAAGAGTATGCTCAAAAATGGAGAGACCTTGCCGGAAGGGTGCAACCACCTTTGGCTGATCGTGAACTTGTCGATATGTTTCTGGGGACCCTGTCTAGTCCATTCTTTAATCATCTGATTGGAAGCTCTTCAGTCGGATTTACAGACCTTATCTTGTCTGGTGAGAGAATTGAAGCTGGCATCAAAAGTGGGAAGATTCAAGAAGCTACACATTCTGATGCTCAGAAAAAGCCTTATAGTGGGAAGAAAGAGTCCAATGCTGTGTACAGTCAAAAGAGTCGTCGTGACCAACACGTAGGGACAGTCTTGATCTCTGGTTCTGCGTCACACCGGCAACAGCAAAAGGGAAATCAACGAAGGCCGGACGAGCCTAAAAGACAGTTCACCAACATCAACATGCCATTGTCACAAGCATTGCAGCACATGTTGAAGATGAATCTGATTACGGTGATAAACCCTCATCTGAACCCTAAGACTTCTTCTCCTAACTACAACCCAGATGCAAGGTGTGCTTATCATTCCGGTAGTCTGGGGCACGATACTGATGACTGTTGGGCATTGAAATACAAGATTCAGAATATGATTGACGCTAAGGAGATCGAATTCGAGCCTCCTAAGACTCCCAATGTGATCACTGCCCCCTTGCCAAAACATGGCTAGGATTGAAAGCACTTTTGTTCATTTGAATTATGAAGTTGTATTTTTCTTTGCTTATTCAAACAATTATCATGTCAAACTCTTTTATTTCATTAATGCATTACACGTGTCTGTTTTGAATTAATTGTTTTCACTATGCTTAAAATTGCTTCATATTTCCTTTTTGTGATGTTCAAACTCTCGATTAAAAAATTCTAAGCCTTTTGAGGGAGGATGACGAAAATGATATCAAAATCTTTATAGTATGCTTTTGAACAGACCCCGCTGACGATGTACAAGCATTGTTTCAAATCCTAAACAGTGGAGTTATAAGGAAGATAATCCCTCGTCAACCCCTTCGAGCCAAAGAAGTTGGAGTTTTTTTTTTCTTTTCACAAATTAAAACCCTTAATTATAACCAGGGGCAGGGTAGTTTTCTCAGTTGATCCAGGTGCACAATGAATGGCATCAAAGGAGTCCTTCCAAAACAAAAGACATTGATGGTTCCCTATAATCGTCAGGACAGGCAGTCATTATCTCTCAAAATAAAAACCCATCAAGTCAAAACCTATGAAGGAGACTTATAAAACTGGGGCATCCCGCTGACTGTAATCACAAAAGAAATAGTTCAGGCAAAAGACAGGGATAATAAAATCAAAAAGAAAGAGATCCTACAGACTCTCAACAAAATGACTTCCTGTTCAAAATAAATTGTCAGTATCCGAACCACCACTGGAATATCAGAGCAAAGACTCAAACAAGATCTAATGCACGATTAGCTGAGTTTAAGATCGAAGAACATCACGAAGAGCGGGTGGGTACAAATAAATTTTGAGCCTTTATCCTTTGTTTCTTAAACCGTGAACCAGGCCACGTTATAACCCTTAAAAGTCCTAGCTGAAGCATGGGTTAGTTCGAAAGCATACTGTTACAAAAGGTATCCTGACTCCTGTAGAGCTTGCTGTAAAATCCTGAGTTGACATCACATTTTACAAAAAAAAAATCGCTTGTTTTATTGAAAACTGCATTTTCAAAGAACTTCAAAACAGACATAAGATTTGCATTCTTAAAATAACATTGTTTTCATATGACTATTTGTTCAACAGCAGAGAAATTCGCACGAAGAATATCTAGTGAACAAAAAACCTTTTCAATAAAAAGGGTCACCTCAAGTGGAAGAAACACTTCCAACCAAGGGGCAGACATGATCATTGTCCATCATCTGGGGAAGTCAAGTCAAGATTCAAGGAATCTCTCAAGATGCCAAATAGCCAGGGGCAGATCTCCGTCTGAATCACTTGGGGCATTGGACATGAATTCTAGCGACGAATCTTGCACGATCAAACATCTTCTGGTAGTATGGTAACACAACACTACTGACAGTGACAACTCCCTGCACTCTGAGGACGTGGACATAGTCAAAAAATACTGCGCATAATCAAATACCCGCTAGGTCGACTGGCCTAGGCAAAAATAAGGGCTTCCCGGCGAACCAAAAGGGTTCGGGCAAAAATAAGGGATGAAAATGAAAAAATCTGTACACCCGGCAAGTCGAAAACCTGAAAAGGCGGCTTGGGCAAAAAAGGGTATCCTGGTGAACTGAAAACCCAAAAGGGCGGTCCAGGCAAAAATTAGGGATCAAAGCGTACGACTATGTCTCTTCATCTCGTCACTGGCCTACCAGAAGAAGACTTGTCATTTTGACCGAAAGATACCAAGCACCTCATAGGTGGGGATAATACTCGATCCACAGGGCCTCTGTAGGCACCTTCTCCCGCAGAAACAGGGGCAATAAAAATTGTCCAAAATGTACAGCTGCTCTGCTCACCAGGTACAAAGGTAGATTCAGCTGAAGAATATGGCTAAGATACTTTCACTCCCCGCAGAATAAGGCAGTAATGGTGGCTCTCCCAGCTGAGACTTGCAGCTATGTACAAATCAGCAATACTCTCCCCAAGCAGAGTTAGTCTACCATCAGCCCTAAAAAAGCTTGGTATCCCCAGAAAGTCTTAATATTCCCCAGCGGAGTATAAGAATATTCTCCAGCAAGTATAAAAGTATCCCCGACAGTCTTAAAATTCCTCCATGGAGTATAAGAATATTCCCCGGTGGAATACAAGATACCCCTAGTGGAGTCGTTTCCCAGCACAGTTTGAAAAGCTTCCCCAACGGAGTTGAATCATCATCCCTAGTAGACTCTGGAAGTTTACCCCCAACGGAGTACAATAAATATCCTCAGCCAAATTCAGAGGGTTATTCTCACAAGAGCCTAACTGGGTTATCCTCAGCCACTTGCAACGGAAAGATCATCCCCAATGAAGTTCTTTCTATCCTCAGTGGAGTTCATCATTAAAATCCCCAACAGAGCTTATCAATAGAATCCCCAGCGGAGTTTATCGTTAAAATCTTCAGCAGAACATCTCTTCCCCACAGAGTAATTCCCCTCGGAGTAATCTCTTCATCAGTTTATTCCCCAACAGAGTCCTTTTCTCCTGCAGGTTTATTCTCACAACCATCTTCGTTCGTCATCCCCATCAGAAACATTCTAAACAAAGTTTGAAGACACACATACTCTTCAACAGCAGTCCAGGATTTAACAAACTCCCCGACATTTGTCAAGGATTTATTTTCCCAGACGAAAATACATTCATAAAAATTTCACATTTCATACCTCCTATTTACATACATGATGAAGTGCATACAACACAATCTCATTTATTTTTGAGAACATCATGACATCATGCATTTCATACATCATGACATTGCATACAGCTAACATTTACCTTTTTTAAGAGAAAGTCAATCAAAAGATGGCTACCATCAACCTTTTCAAGTTCCAGTTTAATACCTGTAGCAAGCCAGGAAAAATATCTGTGGACGACTGATTGTAGGTTAATACCTGAAACCAGCCAGGAAAATTATCTACATGAAGAGATTGAAGATTAATACCTGTAACAAGCCAGGAATACTTTCTTTCTCAGGTCAGAGATTAATACCTGAAACCAGCCAGGACAGATATCTCCTCGACCAACCTTTTCAAGTCCCAGTTTAATACCTGTAGCAAGCCAGGAAAAATATCTGTGGACGACTGATTGTAGATCAAATACCTGTAACAAGCCAGGAAAATTATCTACATGATGAGATTGTAGATTAATACCTGTAACAAGCCAGGAAAATTATCTACATGAAGAGATTGAAGATTAATACCTGTAACAAGCCAGGAAGACCTTTCTTTCTCAGGTCAGAGATTAATACCTGAAACCAGCCAGGACAGATATCTCCTCGACCAGCCTTTTCAAGTCCCAGTTTAATATCTGTAGCAAGCCAGGAAAAATATCTGTGGACGACTGATTGTAGATCAAATACCTGTAACAAGCCAGGAAAATTATCTACATGATGAGATTGTAGATTAATACCTGTAACAAGCCAGGAAAATTATCTACATGAAGAGATTGAAGATTAATACCTGTAACAAGCCAGGAAGACCTTTCTTTCTCAGGTCAGAGATTAATACCTGAAACCAGCCAGGACAGATATCTCCTCGACCAACCTTTTCAGTCCCAGTTTAATACCTGTAGCAAGCCAGGAAAATATCTGTGGATGACTGATTATAGATCAAATACCTGTAACAAGCCAGGAAAATTATCTACCTGATGAGATTGAAGATTAATACCTGTAACAAGCCAGGAAAATCATCTACATAAAGAGATTGAAGATCAATACCTGTAACAAGCCAGGAAGACTATCTTTCTTTCTCAGGTCAGAGATTAATACCTGAAACCAGCCAAGACAACTATCTCATCGGCCAACCTCCTTAAGTTCCAGATTAATACCTGTAACAAGCCAGGAAAATATCTGTGGATGGCTGATTGTAGGTCAATACCTGTAACAAGCCAGGAAAGTTATCTACATGAAGAGATTGAAGATCAATACCTGTAACAAGCCAGGAAGACCATCTTTCTTTCTCAGGTCAGAGATTAATACCTGAAACCAGCCAGGACAACTATCTCATCGGCCAACCTCCTTAAGTTCCAGATTAATACCTGTAACAAGCCAGGAAAATATCTGTGGATGGCTGATTGTAGGTCAATACCTGTAACAAGCCAGGAAAGTTATCTACATGAAGAGATTGAAGATCAATACCTGTAACAAGCCAGGAAGACCATCTTTCTTTCTCAGGTCAGAGATTAATACCTGAAACCAGCCAGGACAACTATCTCATCGGCCAACCTCCTTAAGTTCCAGATGAATACTTGTAACAAGCTAAGAAAATATTTGTGGATGACTGATTGTAGATCAATACCTGTAACAAGCCAGGAAAGTTATCTACATGAAGAGATTGAAGATCAATACCTGTAACAAGCTAGGAAGGCTATCTGTGAATGACTGATTGTAGATTAATATCTGAAACCAGCCAGGAAAATAATCTACATGAAGAGATTAAAGATTAAAACCTGTAACAAGCCAGGAAGACCATCTTTCCTTCTTAGGTCTGAGATTAATACCTGAAACCAGCCATGACAACTATCTAATCGGCCAACCTTTTCAAGTTCCAGATTAATACCTGTAACAAGCCAGGAAAATTCTATGGACGACGAATTGTAGACAAGACAATTATCTACTTGACCATCATGAAGCAACCCTACACCGGTTCCTTCTCTCTTTTAGATGAAGTTTCACACGGACTCATCATCAGGCAACCCTAATCAGGTTCCTTCTTTCAACTTACAAAGTTACAATTCAACAAACAATCTCCAGATGGCATCTATAAGCCCATCCTCCTACCAACAATCTCCAAATGGCATCTGTAAGCCCATTCCCAACATCACAACGCTGATACCATACCATGCGAGTGCAAATTTCTGGGTACTCTAGTGTTCAATTATCTTCCACCTTCGGATCACGAAAGGCTCGAAAGCCAATCTATATCCTCAGGTTTAAGAAAATTGAACAGGGGCAACTGTTGTACCCCAAAATTTTCCCTCCCATATTCCTCAAGATTTGTCAAGAATGATCTTCAAATTGCTCAAAATGGCTCAAGGGTTGTATAGTCAAATCACCTCCTAAGGCAGTCAATTCAAAATTAGGGTTTTGGTTCTTTCAAGGAATTTGGGGTTTTCAATGGTTCAATCAAGTCTCATATGCCTATATACATTCTCAAGCACCTACATGCCAAGTTTCAAGACTCACAGTGCCAGTTTGCACAGTCAAAAGCTCCATTTGATCTACAGTCAACTGCAAGGGCAAAATGGTCATTTTGCACTCAAAAGTCAGGATTCTTGGTCAACATCTTATTTTTTAAGGATAATTAATCATTTGATCAAGGGTTGATCATGATTCATCAAGGATTGCTCAAAATTCATCAAGATTCAAAAGTTGCTAAATTAGGGTTTTGTAGGAAAAGTCAACTCAACTTTGACCAAGCATAACTTTCTCATACTTTATGAGAAATGACCCATCCAAAGCTCATTCTGAAGAGGATGCAATTTCCTACAATCCATCTTCACACCCCAAGATCAAGAAATACTCTCACAAAAAGTTACAAATTTTTACATTATAGGTCAATTTCAAAAGTCAACAAAAGTACACTTTGAGTCAAAGGCCATAACTTGATATTGGTAAATCCAAATGACATGGGACCAAATGCATTGGTTAGAGGACTTCAAGGGCTTTCCAAAATGTCCAAGAACTTGGTCATATGATCAAAATGGAGCAAGTTATGCATTGGAGAAGTTGGGCAATTTTCATGAATTTGCAAAAGTCAACTTTGCTCAAAACACCTTCTTTTTGCCAATGGGCCTCAAATCTCTTTTTGAAACTTCACCCATGACCTATGCACGACCCACCAAGTTAAATTGGATTTGTTTTCTTAAATTTATTGATTAAATGGATTTTTAATACATATTAATTCATTTAATTAATTTAAATTATAAGAAAATAAAAGATTTGATTCTTAAATCTATTTTTGAACCAAATGTGATCCAAATATGCTGACCAAGCAAGATCAATTCGTGCACAAGCTAAAAGATACAAAAATATCCAATTTTGGCAACTTGTTCAATAATGAAAAATCAAGAATATTTGATTTGTCAATCATCATCAATATTCAATATTCAAAGTTAAAAGACCATTCAAGAGCATATATATACATACACAAGCCAAGCAAAACCTAATTCACGACTGAAGGACTGCAGAAACGGCCATACCAATTTCAAGAAACTTCAAGAAAAATCAAAACTTGTTCTTGCAATCTAGGCCAATTCAAGGTGCCTTGTCCATCCAAACACATTGCAGGAGGTACCATGAGTGATTTGCAATCAAATTCAAGCACCAAAGCTCAAGGAATCACGAAATACCATCTCACGGTTTGCACTTCTAATTCAAAATTGTATCTCTTAATTCATATGCATTTGACGTGTTTTTGTGATTGATTTGTGTTGCTAGAGATTATACAAAGCTAATGGAATGACTTAATTGAACCATAGTGCCCTAAACCGAGAGACGCCATGATTGAGTTTCTAGGGTTTTCAAGCTTTCAAATAGGGCTTTCCAAACCAGGAAAAATTGGAACCAATGGGATACATGGTTGAACTCGTGAGACCAAGACGATTCCAACACATACCTCGCGAAATATTTCTTTTTGCTTTGTGTCTATTCGCTATTTTTCGTGCAGGAGATAGTGGAGGTTAAAAACCCCCGCTATATGATTCCATTTATGCAGGACCAAGGTTGAAGATGATGACGTGTTGTCATCTGGTTCGTGGGTTTGAATTACGCGCTTTTATTTTATTTTTTCAGGCATATTAGTTTGTTTCATATATAATCATTGCTTCTTATTTCTATAATAATTGAAGCAGCTTGGTTTGGTGGTAAACATGTTGGCCTGTGAGCATTGGGACCTGGGTTCGAATCCCAGGTCCCCCAAAACGTTTATTTGATTTTTTTTCTTCAGGTGTTCCCATGCAATGCCCAGAAGGTGGTCTACCGTGTGCATCCAATTTCCAAGCGCCAGATGGCCAGCAAATCAAATCCAATGGCCAAAGTTGAGTATCCACCATACTCTACAGTCAATGCACACACATGGAAGTGGAGAAGTCAACAAGGCTTCCTACGTTTGGGCCTGGAATTCTGATGAATGAACCCCCTTTCTAGGCCCAGACCCCTTTTTTTGGTTTGCTTTTTTTTTTCTTTTCTATATTTCTTCTACTTAATTTATTTTATTATTTAATTAACCACTAACTAAAATAATTAATATTTTCCAAATAAAAATCAGAAAACCTAAAAAATAATATTTTTATTAAATTCATTATTTTTGTAAGTAAACAATTTAATTGACTTAGTTTTTTAATTAGGTACAATCTTAATATTTTTGCAATAAATTAAAAGTAAATTAGAATATTAGGTTTTAACAATTTTAATCATTTTTATTTTTATGTCCTTAAATATTCTAAAAAATCCCAAAAAAATATATTTTTCATTTAATTAATTAATTAAATTAATTTAATTTCCATTTAATTCAAAATAACAAAAATCTCCTTCTTTCTTAAAAAAGGGTCAAAACCCTAAAAATTCTCCGATTTAACTTTTCTCGCGCATATTATTTTTTTTATCCATATAATTGTAATTGCTCCGAGGATGTAATAGCTTTAACTTAGGATTATTTACCGCTTTTATTACCTTTTCGCATTTACTTTTCAAGGGTTTGTTTTTGGCGATGTAAATACCTGACGCCTTGTAATAGCTTAGTTTTATTTTCCGCAACCATTAACTGTTAGATGTATGAATTATAGGCTATGCATGACAAGATCTACCTTAACTTAAAATCAACCGTAGCTCACCATAACATGTACAAAGATAACATAACTGAAAATTGACACATTTTCACATGCCACTCCTAGGGTACACCTCACTTGGTTGCCTCGAACGTGGTCATTGAGTATAGGAAGTTTTAGAGGTCGCCCTCTTGTCCAAAGATCATAAGTTGCCTCGAAACGGTTGCCTCAGATAAAATGATATAAGACATTAGGGTTACCGCTAAGGCGTCCTAACATTGCTTTAGTGACCACATGTCCCTTAATCGAATTGACCCGAAAACTCCAACGACGGTGCTACCTACTCCTCAATAGTGGGATAGCACTGCCTAAAGGACATTTGCACAGTTTAATTCCCTTTTGAGTAGGTAGAGGTTCTCAGGTACTTGCTCTTTCAAAACAAGACAACTTTTTCGCACTTACACTTTTCAAACAAAGTTTTCAACAACACTTCATACGCTCTTGAGGACAGAAACAAGAGCTAAATCGAAGTTTTCAAACAAAACTCTTTCCAAAACCCACAAACACAAGAAAAGTAAAACTTTTGAAAACACAATGAGCAAGTACCTAAGAGCCCGTGGATAACCACGGATAGAAAGGGTGCTAACACCTTCCCTTTCTATAATCTACCTCCCGAACCCGAGAAACACCTCGAAAAGGAATTTTTTGTGCTTTTGTCCTTTCCTTGTTGGATAAAATAAAAGACGGTGGCGACTCTTGCTTACCGCGACATTTTGCAAAAACAAACGCAAACGCGAACCAGCATTAAAAAACAGTCAGTTCTTATTCCCACCGATCATAGAAGGTATTAGCACCCTAAACATCTACGGTACTCCGCAGGAACCTCTTTGAAGAAATCTGTATATTTTGGCTATAAAAATGTGTTGTATATAAAATGGATGATGGAGGTGAGAAAAGAAATATTTTTATGATTTTTGCACCCGCCGCGGTTGCGAACCTTTAGTTCCTACATACCACCTTTCGTGCAATAGGGGATCAGGGTACACGTAGTTCATCTAGAAAAGACTTGTTTGTTGATTGTTTTTAAACAAGGAGACAAATCGTCATTGTTAGGAGAGAAATCTCGACTAACGCCCACAAGGTGTAAGAAAGATGGACCATGCGTCAACAAGAGTGAGGGTTTAAGAACGCCTCTAGTACTCAAGTGGAAAAGTTTACACCTTTATAACCATAGGGATAGGAGAATATTGCTCGACTATTAATGAATCATGTCTTATCTTGAAAAAAGTTTTGAATGGAAAAGGTTTTGTTATGAAAGTGAATTGAAAAAGAGTTTGAATGAGTTGAAGTGTTTTGTTAATTTTGAAAGATGTCAAAGTATGATTAAGTGAATTGAAGTTTGTTTAAAGAAAATAAATTTTTAAAAGAAAAGGCACTCGACAAAGTCGAGGTTTATTATGAAAGCGGTTCGAGTTTAAAAACAAAGAAGATTTTTAAAGAAGATGAGAAGATTTTGAAAATTAAAGAAGATGGGAGGAGATGAAGGGACTATCCTAAAGCATAAGGTAAAAGCTAAGGGAGAGAACCGTCTAACCAACAAGAAGCCAATACTTTAAATTATGAGTCAATATAGAATTCCCATTCTTCGGATTGAAACCAAGCAAGAAAAGATACTAGACCTCTTGAGAGAACCATGCTTTAAGTGTATCAAGTCTTTGAAAAATTGGGCAGAGTAACGGTTGTATACGGGTGAATTCCAGATTACAAACAAAGTATGTAATCACAATAACCTGCACACAAAACAAACAAACAACCCAATGTCTTGAGGTAAACCTCAAGAACTCCAGACAAAATATCAAATAAATTCACAAAGTCTCCAAGATAGGCCAAGGTCTCTAATCCTAAGTCCAAGAAGTCCATCACTCCATAATGCAAAGGATAGTAACCATGTAGTCCAAGTATCATTAATGATTTTTATGGTTCATGTTGATTATTAGGTGTCTTTAAAAAGAAAGAAAAGCTCAAGTGAGCAAAAATAAAAATGACATAAAAGTAAATGCTCAAGTGAGCAAAGATGAAAATAGCATGAAATGTAAAATGCTAAAAGTAAATGGTACATAAAGCATGGAAATAAAAGCGTAAAGTAAAGTTAATTGTTAGTAATTAGTGGTTAGTTGGATGACCATCTTGAAACTTGCATTTGGAACTCATTATAGGATTGGTAGAACCAAAGCCTCCACACAACAAGTTGCATTTGCTTTTTGTCAAGTATATCATCCATTTTGGAATTCTCACAAGGCAACATGTAATGATCAACGATGTTTAAGTGATCCGCGTTGACCAAAAGTGTTGTAGATCCATTAGAGGATTGGTAGAACCAAAGCCTCCACACAATTAATCTCAAGATTATTGGATCAAAGAGATCAAATTAACATACTTGGGCTTGCAATCATAAGTTTGGGTCATAAATGATCATTTATTCGAATCGGGACAAAATTTAGCGCTATGTTAAGCAATCGTAAGTGGACTTATGTAGAAGTCACACCTATTTTGAGGTCGGTCAATAGCAATCTATGTACTTCATGTTTGGATAAATGATATAGAGATCACCATCCCTTAACATGTAGCACAATTAAAAAAAGAAAGGGATAAGATGAAGAGGGAGGGGAATGATAAGCTAATTTGGATCACCATTTCAAAATTCTTTCATCTTTAAATTCAACCACTCCTCTAGATGGATTAAAGCACTAAACATATCATTAATCCAAAGCACCAAAAATGAATTAAATAATTCATTCTTAGGTAGATTTGAATTGATGAACATTTATCCAACTTCATCTACATCACAAAGTCCATTGAGTTTAAAGACAAATTGGATATTTAAAATTGCAATCCAAACCAACAATCAAAAGGAGTGAGTAGAAAAAGCATTTTGGATCAAAGCTGCCCCAAAACAAGGCAAAAAGTGCATTCTGTCATGGTGTAAATTGCGTGAAATTGCTTCTGTGCAATCGATTTACACTTAGTGCAAATTGATTGCACACAGTAACAATAGCAAAAACAGCATTTTAAAAGGGAAATTTCTTGTTCAAACTTTCCATCAAACACCTTATGATCATGGATCCACTTGAGCACGAAAATTCCATCAAATTATGAGAAAATAACACCATTGAAATCACAATATAATGCTCAAAGAATCAATCCCAAAGATCACCAAGAGATCACATTGTGAAAGATGAATTATCCAACTTACCAAAGGTAGATCTAGAGAATTATCAAAACAACTTCAGGAATTTGCTTTAATTCAAACACAAGAATCAATTGACCAAGCTTGAATGTAGAGAATTGATGGAGAAAAAGTGTTTGGATGAAGGTTTAGCTCAAAGATTAGTAAGCTTCAATGCAAAGCTTACTAACTTTTTGAAAATGGAGCTTTGAGTGAATTTTGTAGATGGAGAGAATTGAGAGATTTTTTAGCAAGGTGGATTTGGCTATCAAAAGCTTGAAATTTGAATGAGATGAGGGCTCTATTTATAGATTTTAGGATTGGGATTAGTGGTAATTTGGTAATTGATTCTTGGAGCCAAAATTTGAATTAATGATAATTCTTTCAAATATTAGAGCCAAAATTTAAATTAATGATAATTCTTTCAAATATTAGAGCCAAAATTTGAATTAATGATAATTCTTTTTAAAAATGAAAGATTGGCACTAAAATTTGAATTAATTATACATCTTTCAAAAATGAAGGAAAATTGGAGCCAAAATTTGACAATTTTAAAATGCTGATTGTTTTTCAAATTTTCATACTGTGCAATTGATTGCGCTATAGTGCAGACCGATTTGCACAGTGTATTTTTCCAAAAATGATGCAAAATGCACTATGTGCAATCGATTGCACTTTAGGAGCAATCGATTGTACAGTGAAAAAAATGAAAATTCTTTAATTCTTTTTCTTTGCAAATAGAGATTTTAGGGAAATAATACCGGAAAACCTTATTTGCCATATGCTTCGACTCGGTACCTACAAAACACAAATATGCAAAGACAAAGACAAATATTTTTTGTATTTTGATTAGAAGTTAGTCAACAACACAAGAACAAACTTAAAGATAGGATGCAAATGTGATGAATGAAGCTATTTATTAATGGTTGTGACCAAATGACAAAATATGGTATGAAAATGCGACTGAAAAAGTTAGGGGCAAAATTTAGGGTACAACAGCTTCAAAGATGACATCCTGAGTGGAGGTCTTGTGATCTTGGGAACCTGAGATACAACCTTCATTACTGCCACGTCTTGCGGGACTTCTTCAAAGTGTTGGAATGGAGTTTCAATAAATTCACCATCTAATTCCACATATCTGAAGGAATTGAGATGGCTGATCATATACTCTTCTTCTCCATGAACGATGATGATCTTCCCTTGAATCGGATATTTCAGCATTTGGTGCAACATAGAAGTAACAGTGCCAACATTGTGGATCCATGGTCGGCCTAGCAAGAAAGAGTATGAAGGGAGGATGTCCATTACATAAAAAGTTGAATTGAATGTTTGGGTTCCAACCTTTATGGGGATATCCACTTCCCCATGCACCATCCTTTTCGATCCGTCAAAAGCCCTTACTACTATTTTGCTTGGCTTCAATGTCAATCTGTCACAGTCAAGCCTATCAAGAGTTTTTTTAGGCAACACATTCAGAGACGAGCCAGTGTCCACCAAAACATGAGCCAAGGTTGTGCCCTTACATTCCACTGAGACATGCAATGCCTCATTATGCTTCCTTCCTCTTGGTGTTAAATCAGCATCTGAAAAACCTAGACCATTATCTGCAGTCAAGCTGGCTACACAATATTAGAACTGATCGGCAAATGTCTCTTGGGGTACATGGGCAGTTTTCAGGAATTTTACCAAGGCTTTTGCATGCGCCTCAGAACATAGTAGTAAAGCCAGCATGGAAATTTTGGATGGAGTTTTCCCCAGTTTTTCAACTACATCGTAGTCGCTTCTTTTTATGATCTTTAGAATTTCCTCCATCTCTTTATGGGAGGTCTCAGGGATAGCCAATGATTGTGCCTTCGTCCCGACAGGCTCAATCAAAATATTTTTACCTCGAGTCTCGGTTGACTCGGCAGCAGGAATATCAGTATGAGTGATAGCAGGGATTGTAACAGCTTTGTCAGTTGGAGTATTAGTGAAGATGATTGTAGGACTAGGAATAGCCTTCAGAGGAGCAACAACAACAAGAATGATTACGGGTCCAGAAACTTCTTTTGAGGGAGTAATTTCTGGAGAGAATATCCTTCCGCTTTGGGTAATCCTGATATTTCCTTCAATATTACTGATATTGGAGTCAACCTTCTCAGAACTTGAATCTTCGGCAGATGGCAAGTCTTGTTTGATACAGTGGTAGTAGACATCCCCTCCATAATTCCATGGTATGGTTTTGTCTGACGAATACGGGATTGGTCCAGACATTGTAATTATCAAAGGAGTTGCTTTTAGAATTGATGTAATTCTAACGGGTCTTTTGGTGGAGACCCTGGAAGAATTGGCGGAAATGGTAATGATAGAAACATCTTTAAGAAGAACAGGTGGAACATAAGTCTTTTCAAACAAAATTTCCTTGTTATCTATTAGGCACTAAACGCCTGCTTTCAACAAAGGATAGTTGGTTGGTGAGGACAAACATAAATGACAGCCTTTATCACAGCCTGGGAATACACCGACAATCAACAAATTCTTTTTGATAATCAGGAGTGGGGTCACGAGTTCATCAACTGAAGTAACAAACATATCTTCTTCAATGGCATTGGTATTATGGGCCATGTTTGGGCATAGGGGTAGAAATGACATTTGGCTTTTTGGGCGCATCGAATTCAATCTCTTTGGCTTTAATGAGGTCTTGTACTTTGTTCTTCAGCGCCCAACAGTTGTTAGTGTCATGGCCGGGACTCTCAGGGTGGTATGCACAGCGGGCATTAGGATGATAGTGAGGATATGTTGTGTTAGGATTCTTTGGAGCTTCTTTCAAGGTCACTAAGTTGGATCTTAACATATGTGGCAATACTTGAGATAAGGTCATTGTGATACGGTGGGAGAACTGACTTGAGGTTTTGTGTTTGTGTTCGCAATTGTTCGGTTTAGCAAGAGTCACCACCGACTTTTTATTTTATCCTAAGGAAAGGTCAAAAAGCACAGGAAAGACCTTTGAGATGTTTTCTTGGGTTCGGGGGGTATATTATGAGAAGGGAAGGTGCAAGCACCCTTTTCATCCATGGTTATCCATGGGCTCTTAGTTACTTGTTTAGATCACTTGCTTTGCTTTTCCAATTGTTTGAAATGGTGCTTTGTGTGTGGTTTTTGAAAATGCTTTGAAAAAGAGGCCTTGTCTAGGAAACCTTTGTAATGATTCTTGTTTGAATATATACAAAAGTGTGTGTCTTTTTGAAAATATATTTCAATGTTTGAAAGTTGTTTTGGGAAAATGTTTTGAAGTGTGTTTGAAAGTAGCAAGATTGTTTTGCAAGTTTTTTATCAAGTAACTAAGAGTTGTCTACCCTATTTTACTCAAAAGATCTTTCTTATGTTTTTAACCCTTTTGACAGTGTTATTTCACCATTTTATTTGGTGAATAACATTGTGTTAGGATGTTAAACGGGACAGGCGCGGGTCATCGTATACAATCATTGAAAGCAACTTGTGAGATGCTCTAGCAATTTTGTAAGGGACGAGATCGTTTTATCGAAGGAAACATCAAGGGTCATCGAGGGACTACGATCTTTGTTTATCGAAGGGTGCATTTGCTAGAGTGTCTCATACTCGAGGGACATGATTGCATCTTCCGAGGCAACAAGTGAGGTTACCCTAGAGGTGCATGTGTGAATGGTGTTTGTCATTTTCATGCATTTGTCTTGTATTAGGTTATCTAGCGATTGATTTTAGATTTTCGCATACAAACCCTAATTACTATACAGTATATTGAAAGCAACAAACTACGGGAATTTAAAGTCTAAGTTATTACAAAAAATTATTCGGGGATGGGGGTACAATTATTTACAAATGGGGATGAGTCTCAAAAGAATAATAATGTCCAAATATTATGTGTTACAACCAAATCGAACTGTCGCAATTCAATGTAAAATTATAACAAATTAAGGAAAATCAGTAAATTATGAGATGCATGTATTTATTTACAAATAAACAAATAAAATTTAACCTAATAAAGATTAAGTATTATTATTATTTTGTTTTATGTTTTTTAGGAACTTATGTAAATAAAAGTTTTAAGAAAGAAAGATTATTTAAATTAAAGCTTCTATTATTTACATTTTTTTTAAAGAAAACAAAAATAAAATCTCTATTATTATTGTATTTTATTAAATGTAACAAATATTAAAAAAAGAAAATTATATTAAGAAAATCATAACAAGATTTTAATACATTATTTGTTTTTATTATTGGTATCAAAGAAAAGAAAATAAATCATTTAAAATGACATTTATTAAAAAAGATATTAGTTTAAAATGAAAGAAAAGAGATTAAATAAAAAAAAGGTGGGCTTAAGAATTTATAGTGAGGCCCAAATGAAAATGGAGAGGAATAAAAAACATGAATCAGGATGAAAAAAGGGGGGGGGGGGAGGGGGGGTGCGTGTTAAAAAAACATGGGCTTTAAGGCGAAGGCCCAACACCAGACTTTGTAACATTTTTTAGGGGTTTCAGAATTAGGGTTCGTTGTTTGACTTCAGTGGAGCCGTTTCTCTCACTCTCTTCTTCTTCTTCTTCTTCGTTTCATCTTTCTCTTCTCAGGCCATAAGCGTTGATTCTCTCCTTAAACCTAGCTACCAGAGCGCCGCCCTCTCCCACTCTCTTATCCTCTCACAGTGGTCCACGGCTTTTGTTTGAACGTTACGAATTGTTATCTTTTGGGTTTTACAGTTTCAATGGTTTGATTGTTTGCTTCATGTTCAGTTTTGTTTTTTTTAATCCATGGTTATTATGTGCTTGAAATGCAGTAAGGTTTGAGAAGAAAAATTGTACCTTGGAGACTCGTTTTTGGAAAATGGAGGGAGAGGGTGAGCCGGTGGCGCTCCTTGGAGGCTAACAGCGGAGGAAGAACGTGATGGACGCTTTTCTAGTATCTTCGTCTTTTTGTTGAATATTGATGATGATGTGATTCTCTGAAATAGACTTTTGTTGGCTTGATTTGAGTTTGTTGATTTGTGATTGTTTTTGTGTTAATGATGATTTTAATTCTGAAACCCTATTTGCTTTGCTTCTGAATCTCTTCCTCTTTTTTTTTAGCTTGTTAATGATGATTCGACTCTGAAATAGTTTCTTCTTTGTTTGTTGATGATGATAAATTTCTGAAACTCTATTGGTTTGTACTAAGTTTGTTGACTTGTTCTGTTAATGATGATGAAAAAAAGATCTGAAACTTAGCTTTGCTTGATTTTCTCTTCCTTTCTCTGAATGTTAATGTTTGATGATGAAAAGCTTTTGAACACTTGTTGCCTTCTTGATTTTCTCTTCCCTTTTCTGAATGTTAATGTTTGATGATGAAACGCTTCTCAAAACTTGGTGGCTGGTTATTGATTGTTGATGATTTGTTGGTTCTGAAAACTGTTTTTTGATTGTTGATGTTTGAGATTTGGTTGAGTTTGCAGCTTTGCGGTTTGAAATGCAGGCTTGAGCAAGCTTGGTGTGTTAGCAGTTTTTGACAGGTTTTTGAGCTTGATAAAGTTTTGTGTGTTTATGCAGTTTGAACTGTAGGCTTATGGTTTTAACCTATTTACAGGTTGCTTGTTTGATGTTTCTTGCTAGCAGGTTGTTTTGGTTTGGCCTGTTTGATTTGCAGTTTGGAAACTGCAAGTTTGTTGCTGTAGCTTTGTTACAGTTATGCAGGGTTTTTGGAGCTTTTATGGTTATGCAGGTTTATGGATATTGGTTTGGCAGTTGTCACAGGTTTTGGGCAAACTTGGTTGTGGTTTCACAGTTTGGTTTGACAGGTTTTTGGTTTGATAGCAGCTTGGGCTGTTTTTTATGGCCAAGTATTTCTCTCCTCCTCTGAACTGTTATGCAGTTTTTCTTTTATATCTCTTTTTGTTTCTGTTAACTTATGCCAGCCTTAGCCAAACTGCAAAACTTCTCACTAAAGGTCCTCTCTTTCTCTCTCTCTCCAATAAGCACTTTTGCTTTGTTTATTATATTTTTCTGAAAAGTTTGTTGGCTAGAAAGTGATGATGGCTAGGACAAGCTCTTGGCTTGTCAATTGGATTTACCTGCTGCATTGTTATACTTTCTGCATTGTGTACTTTCTGTACTTGTATGCTTTTTCTAGTTGGCTTACTTGACAATTTTGCATTCAGTTTGGCATGCTTAGTTTGCTTTGCTGACTTGTTTATGTTTTGCAATTCAGTTTGACATGCTTGGGACCTTGTTGTATTTGGTTTTATTACTGCAGTTTGGTTTAGTTTGCAGTACAGTTTGCTTCGCAGTATAATGGGTGCCCATCATATTTGAATTTTGGCGCCTTTGTTTTCCTTTGTAATGCCTATGTTTTTTTCATTTGAACCAATTGTATGCTTATATTTTATATCTTTTACTTTTCTCTTTATGAACCAAGAAGAGCGATCTTCTTGTGATTTGCAAAGAGAATAATAAAAACATGATGAACAAATAGCATTCTGATTCTGGCCGGTAAACTTTAGTGATGATTTTCTTTCTTTCTTCTTTGCTTGAGAAATTAACTGTACTAATTTCTTTTTCTTCTTCTTTTGCAGGTGAGTACCAATTGGATGATAGAGGAAGCAGTAGAAGCCAAAGATCTTGAGCATGGGAGCACTTCAAGCTTAGGAGATTAGGCTTAGATTTATTTTTTCATTTATTGTAAACAAATATTATCTTAAATACTATAAGTTGTAAACTTACAATATTAAAATAAATTTTGTAACAACATTTGAAGTGAATAAAAGTCTTTATCCAAAAGAATATTTCTACTGTCAAATATCTTTCCATTTTTTCCTTTGCCTCTTCACTTTTATATTTAAGATTCGTGATTAAAAATAAACTTGAAACGGCATTCCAGCATTTCCAATACAGATAACTTAAAATCCAAGTAATCTTTAAAAACTCTGCACTCTCATAACTTGCGACAACATTCCAATCAACACACGCGTTGTGTAGTCCAATAAGCAAGCAAGCATTCCATTAACAAAAAAACGTTTCATTCTAATAACAAGCAGATGTTTTAACAGACACACATCATCTGGTTAATCTGGATTAGACAGTTTCAGCTCCTATCTCTTATCCCAGATTAATCAAGCCTTGAGAACAACCAATAAATTTGAACAAGCGTGAAAACAATGTAACAATTAACTGAATTTCTGAGGACTCAATTTCTTCTGAGAAATGCGAGAGAAAACCCTAATTCTGGATTGACTGCTAAAGAAAAGTCTGTTTCATCGATTCTTGAGCCAATCTTAAAAATCATAGAAAAACCCTAGGGTTGTGGTTTTCTTGTGAAAAAGGGAGGGCAAATTTTGGGGTACAACAGTTGCCCCTGTTCAATCTTCTTGAACTTGAAGAGTTAGATTGGCAATTTTTCCGTTTGCGACTCGAAGATAAAAGATGATTGGACACTGAAGTGCCCATAAATTTGCACTCGTCAAAGCATAGTTGAGGGAATGGGCTTAAAGATGCCATTTGGGGATGTAACAGAATCTTGTCGGAGATGGGCTTAAAGATGCCATCCAAGAATGTTTGTTGAACTGTATGTTTTAGGTGAAAGGGTGAGTATCAGAAAGGTATCCATGTTTGGAACGTCTCTGAGTTGGGGGTCTGAATAAGCAATAGATTGACATCCATGTTGGGAAGCATCCGTAAACTGTTTTCAGAAATCCTTGAAGTTTGAAACTTGCTAAACTTATCCTGCGACGGGTAAAATATTAGCTGAAAAAAAAATTTATGTTGCATGAAATGTATGATGCAATATATGTGTTATGTCAATGTTTATGATATATGAATTCAATGAATGCGCATGTAAGCTGATTAGTCGTCTTACTGAGGAAGATAAATCCTGGATAGCTGGAGATAATAAAATCTTTGACCGCTGTCGGGGAAAATAAATCCTTGACTGTTGTTGGGGATTGAAAATCCTTTGATCGTTGTGAATGAGGAGTCCTAGGACCACTGTTGAAGAGTATGTGTGTCTTCAAGCTTTTTGACAACCTCTGCGGGGAGAAGTTATACTGCTGGGGAAAATCAGGAGTTTGGGTTGTATGCCAATCTACTGGGGATTCCTATTTTGAGGAGAACTTCGCTGGGGAATATTTGAAAACTCTATGGGGAACTGAGAATGAGAATCTTCATTCTGCTAGGGGAATTTGTACCGAGGAGCCGAGAACGAGAATCTTCGATCTGCGGGGGATGACAAATTTATGCTGAGGGTAAATGAAGCTCTGGAAACTTCACTGGAGAATCAAGGATGAGAATCTTGATTTTGTTGGGGAGTAAGAACTCTGTGGGGAGTAGTTGTACTGCTGAAGAGTAGCTATCCTGCTAGAGAATAAGCTTGGGATTCTGGGAAAAGCTTAATCCTGTTTGGAAGAAGTTCAGAAGTTAAGTCGTATGCCACTTTGAGAATGAGAATCTTCATTCTGTCGGGAACATCAGGAATTCAAGTTATACGCCACTTTGAGAATGAGAATCTTCATTCTGTCGGGAATATCAGAAACTTAGGTTATATGCCACTTTGAGAATGAGAATCTTCATTCTGTCGGGAATATCAGAAACTTAGGTTATATGCCACTTTGAGAATGAGAATCTCCATTCTGTCGGGAATATCAGGAATCTAGGTTATATGCCACTTTGAGAATGAGAATCTTCATTCTGTCGGGAATATCAGGAATCTAGGTTATATGCCACTTTGAGAATGAGAATCTTCATTTTGTCAGGAATATCAGAAACTTGGGTGTATGCCAACCTACTGGGGTAACAAGAATAATAATCTTCATTCTGTTAACGGTATCAGAAGGTTGGGTGTATGTGCCACTTTGAGAATGAGAATCTTCATTCTGTCGGGAATGTCAGGAATTCAAGTTATATACCACTTTGAGAATGAGAATCTTCATTTTGTCGAGAATATCAGGAGGTTGGCGTGTATGCCACTTTGAGAATAAGAATCTTCATTCTTTCGGGAATATCAGGAGGTTGGGAGTATGCCAATCTTCTGAGGTTTCAAGGATGATAATCTTCATTCTGTTAAGGGTATCTGGAGCTTGGGAGTATACCAATTTTCTGAGGTTTTAAGGATGAGAATCTTCATTCTGTTAACGGTATCAGGAGCTTGGGAGTATACCAATCTTCTGAGGTTTCAAGGATGAGAATCTTCATTCTTGAGAGAAACAGAATTTTAGGAGCTCCATTTGTCCATTATTCTGCTGGTGGGTTGTTTTTATTGAGATTTAGGAACTCGTCCGTAATTCAACTGAAGTAAAAGCTTTATCGCTTGAATTTAATTGTACCTTTCCTGAAAGGTAAAGGTTAGTGGCATATATCAAACAATGATGTTCTAAAAATAAATGAGATTGCGTTGTATGATGTCCTGATGCACGGAGGTGTAATGTTTTTCAAGACGACCTTTCGCTGGGGAAAATAAATCCCGAGCTGGTGAAGGAGAAAAGAGTTGGATTTTTCATCTCCGATAGTGAAGAAAATCAGAATAACTCGCTGAGAGATTTATCTGAAATATCAAAAACCCGGAACATCTTCCGCTGGCGTAAGAATCAGGGAGATCTTAGAGAGGGTCTTGGGTTAACTTTGATTCAACCGGATGATGGAGGGATCTTTGACGACTGTAACTCCAACAGGTGATGAAGGAATCTTCGACGACCGTAACTTCCAACAGGTGATGAAGGAATCTTCGACGACCGTAACTTCCAACAGGTGATGAAGGAATCTTCGACGACCGTAACTTCCAATAGGTGATGAAGGAATCTTTGACGACCGTAATTTCCAACAGGTGATGAAGGAATCTTCGACAACCGTAACTTCCAACAGGTGATGAAGGAATCTTCGACGACCGATTAATCTGTGTATGTTATGAATGTTGTTGAAATGTAATTTCGTTTTGGAGAATAAATCCTTGACGAGTGTTGGGGAAATAAACCCATGACTACTGGTCTGCTAGAGAGGTGATGAACTTCTCGAGGATGCTTGAATTCCTTTTCAGAAGGACTTTGGAGAGATTCGTCATTGCCCCTAGTATTAGATGTTTGTGACACTGCCAGGAAATTTGGACTGTACGTAACCCTTTGATGAGATTGACATTTTAATGCCCCAAGTGATGGTGAGGGAGACTTGCCCCAGGTTAATCTGCAATTGAGAGATTTCTTGAAATCTTGACTGGATTGCCCCAGGTTTACTGGATCTTGAGTGATTTGTTGAAATCTTGACTGGACTACCCCAGGTTTACTGGACAATACCAAACCAAGTCCCCTTTTGTTGATAGGAGATTTTTGCAACGGGAGTGTCATCCCACTTGAAGTGATTTTATTCATTGAGAGAGCTTTCGTTCATTCGAACATTCACTGTGTGAATTTCTTCGCTGTCAAACAAATAAACATGTGAAAACAACGATATTCAAATAATGCAAAGTTCATGCTTGTCTCGAAGTTTTGAAAAATGCGTTTTTTTAGCAGAAAACTTTTTATAAGACAAATTCAACACAAGATTTAGAGAAAAGCCTTACAGGAGTCAGGATGCCTTTTGTAACAGTATGCTTTTGAACTAACCCATGCTTCAATTAGGACTTTTGAAGGGTTGTAACATGGCTTGGTTCACGATTTAAGAAACAAAGGATAAAGGCCCAAAGTATATTTGTACCCACCCGCTCTTCAAGATGTTCTTCAATCCTCAACTCAGTTAATTGTGCGTCGAAATCTATTCGAGTTTGGAACGACGTTTTGGTGATGGTCCACACAAGTTGAATTTTATGGGAAGGAAGTCATTTTTGAAACCTTTTTCAGGTTGTTGAGGATTTATAATGACCTCTTTCTTTTGATTCATTATCCATAATTTTTTCCTGACTGTTCCTGTTTTCGAGATTACAGTCAGCGGGATGCCCCAGATTTCTTAAGCCTCCTTTGTAGGTTTTGACTCAGTGGGCTTTTCTTTTTTGAGAGATAATGATTGCCTATGAGATAAGGAACCATCACTGTATTTTGGTTCCAAGGGAATGCTTTTGATGTCGTTCATTGTACTGAGAGTTTGCGGCTAAACGCATGTTTTTAATTAACTGAGAGACTACCCTGCCCCGAGTTTGATTAAAAGGTTTCGATTTGTGTTTAAAATAGAAAACTTCTACTTCTTTGGCTCGAAGGGGTTGACTAGGGATTATCTTCCTTATAACTCCAGTGTTTAGGATTTGAAAGAAACGCCTGTACATCGTCAGCAAGGTCTGTCCAAAAGCATACTGTATGAGATTATGGCATTTTTTCGTCATCCTCCCTCTAAAGACTTGTAACTTTTAGCAAGAGTTAAATATCATAAAGAAAGTAGAAAGCATACTTCAAGAATAGTGAAAACGAATGGATGAATTCAAGACAAACATATGCAATGCATTAATGAAACAGAGTTTGACATCAACAAATAATTGTTTGAATAGCAAAGGAAATTACAACTTGAAAATTCAAATGAAACAAAAGTCTCTTAGTTCGAACTTGTCATTTTAGGTGGAGAACCCTCAGCGGAATATTTTCATCTTTCCATCCAGCATGAATTTCAGCACTCCTCTGTCAATCAAATCTTGGATTTTGTTTTTCAAAGCCCAACAGTCGTCGGTGTCATGTCCAGGACTATAGGAGTGGTATACAAAAAATGCGTCGGGGTGATAGCTAGGAGCAGAGGTATTGGGATTCCGAAGAGGATCCTTTAAAGCAGTCAGATTGACCTCCAACAAGCGTTCCAGTATTAGAGATAATGGTATGTCAGTCTCGGTGAAATGTCTTCCAGATGTATTTTGCTTACGCTGATTACCCCGTTGACGCTGGCGAGGTTGTTGCTGGGCTTGTGACCCTGAAGCAAGTTGGGGAGCCTTTCCCTTGTCTTCTTGTCTCAAAGGAGGCTGAATGATGACTTGATCTTCAACCCTAGTTGTTTGCCCCACTTGGTTATCTTGGAGCAGTTTGTTGATGAGGACCCTGAGCTCCTCTTGTCTTTGAGTCAGGTCTTGAATGAGAGCCATCTGGCCCACCAGTTGTCCCATCATCTGGATTTTCATTGTTGCCAACTCAATCTATAGCCCTTCCAACTGATCATTCCTGATGCCGCCTGGATTCCCTAGGACCATGCCCCTTGTGAGGAGAGCTTTCACTTCTTCTTGCCCCTGGGACAGGTTCAAGAACATTTCTTGAAGTTGAGCGTTTTCGGCCTGGATATCTTCAAGAGTCCTCTCTAGAGCCATCCCTACTGAAATAAACAGTAGGAGAATAAGGAAACCTGAAAGGGAAAACTTGTCAAGATACAATGCATGATATGTGGATGCATGTTTTCAAGGATCTCGCGAGGTAAACACAAGAAAATGTTAGAGGTTGAACTTTGATCAACATCTTTGATTGGAGAACTTTATATTGGTGGATGTCTTTCTACGAGAATCAAGCTCACCATGTCAAGTGGGTCATAGCCCTCGATTCAAGTTGTTGTACTTGATCTTTTAACGGTGTTTGTTTAGAGGAAAATGAATCTTCTTGCCCTTTGATAGATGTCTGGTTCGACGTGACCCTGCATCAAAGACCCTTGAGATCCTTGAAATGGTTATTGAAAATGCTATGGTATGATGTTAGGATGTTATGTACAAGTATGCAAAAGTAAGCAAGTGTATATACAAGTAATCACATTTCACACAAAGCAGACAAGTCCTTAGGTTTAGGCTTGCATGGGGTAGGTAAGTACCCTCTTGAAGTTAGTTGGCTCAACCTGTCCTATAAATAGAAACCGGGTTCTAAGAAGCTCAATATCATTGGATTATTTTCTGTGTTCATTGTTTCAGTTTAGCCACTTTACTAGCGACCAAAATATTCCAAGAAAACAACCATCAATGAGTGTAGTATCGAGTATCTACCAACTTCGGACTGCACCAAAGCCGGTCATCTCACTACCCCTAAAAAGGCCAAGATGGTCAAGTAAGGTTCTAAGGGTTCGTTAGTGCTTTATGACATGACTCAGCGGCCCCGTATTCTCTTTGATTGACTCAAAGGCTACCGGTACCCACAAATATGCCGCACTAACGTAGCCACTTCTTCAACCATGTCGGTATACCCCGTACAATTCCCTCACAGTTTATTGCTACTTACCTAAAAGGTGTCCCCAAATCCGGGTGTAGGATTTAAAACAAACCCAAGAAAGGGACAAAAAAGTAAAGCAATCAAAGCAATCAAGGTAAGCATGTAAAGGTGATCTAAAACCCTAAGGTAACCTCACTTTTAGAATTCATCCACAGCAGAGTCACCAGTTCTGTGATACGGTGGGAGAACTGACTTGAGGTTTTGCGTTTGTGTTCGCAATTGTTCGGTTTAGCAAGAGTCGCCACCGACTTTTTATTTTATCCTAAGGAAAGGTCAAAAAGCACAGGAAAGACCTTTGAGATGTTTTCTTGGGTTCGGGGGGTAGATTATGAGAAGGGAAGGTGCAAGCACCCTTTTCATCCATGGTTATCCATAGGCTCTTAGTTACTTGTTTAGATCACTTGCTTTGTTTTTCCAATTGTTTGAAATGGTGCTTTGTGTGTGGTTTTTGAAAATGCTTTGAAAAAGAGGCCTTGTCTAGGCAACCTTTGTAATGATTCTTGTTTGAATAATAATGTCCAAATATTATGTGTTACAACCAAATCGAACTGTCGCAATTCAATGTATAATTATAACAAATTAAGGAAAATCAGTAAATTATGAGATGCATGTATTTATTTACAAATAAACAAATAAAATTTAACCTAATAAAGATTAAGTATTATTATTTATTTTTTTAATGTTTTTTAGGAACTTATGTAAAGCAAAGTTTTAAAGAAAGAAATATTATTTAAATTAAAGCTTTTATTATTTACATTTTTTTAAAGAAAACAAAAATAAAATCTCTATTATTATTGTATTTTATTAAATGTAACAAATATTAAAAAAAGAAAATTATATTAAGAAAATCATAACAAGATTTTAATACATTATTTGTTTTTATTATTGGTATCAAAGAAAAGAAAATAAATCATTTAAAATGACATTTATTAAAAAATATATTAGTTTAAAATGAAAGAAAAGAGATTAAATAAAAAAAAAGGTGGGCTTAAGAATTTATAGTGAGGCCCAAATGAAAATGGAGAGGAACAAAAAACATGAATCAGGATGAAAAAGGGGGGGGTGCGTGTTAAAAAAACATGGGCTTTGAGGCGAAGGCCCAACACCAGACTTTGTAACATTTTTTAGGGGTTTCGGAATTAGGGTTCGTTGTTTGACTTCAACGGCGCCGTTTCTCTCACTCTCTTCTTCTTCTTCGTTTCATCTTTCTCTTCTCAGGCCATAAGCGTTGATTCTCTCCTTAAACCTAGCTACCGGAGCGCCGCCCTCTCCCACTCTCTCATCCTCTCACAGTGGTCCACGACTTTTGTTTGAATGGTACGAATTGTTATCTTTTGGGTTTTACAGTTACAATGGTTTGATTGTTTGCTTCATGTTCAGTTTTGTTTTTTTTAATCCATGGTTATTATGTGATTGAAATGCAGTAAGGTTTGAGAAGAAAAATTGTACCTTGGAGACTCGTTTCTGGAAAATGGAGGGAAAGGGTGAGCCGGTGGCGCTCCTTAGAGGCTAAGGGCAGAGGAAGAACATGATGAACACTTTTCTGGTATCTTCGTCTTTTTGTTGAATATTGATGATGATGTGATTCTCTGAAATAGACTTTTGTTGGCTTGATTTGAGTTTGTTGATTTGTGATTGTTTTTGTATTAATGATGATTTTGATTCTGAAACCCTATTTGCTTTGCTTCTGAATCTCTTCCTCTTTTTTTTGGCCTGTTAATGATGATTCGACTCTGAAACAGTTTGTTCTTTGTTTGTTGATGATGATAAAATTCTGAAACTCTATTGGTTTGTACTGAGTTTGTTGATTTGTTCTGTTAATGATGATGAAGAAAAGATCTGAAACTTAGCTTTGCTTGATTTTCTCTTCCTTTCTCTGAATGTTAATGTTTGATGATGAAAAGCTTCTGAAAACTTGTTGCCTTCTTGATTTTCTCTTCCTTTTTCTGAATGTTAATGTTTGATGATGAAACGCTTCTGAAAACTTGGTGGCTGGTTATTGATTGTTGATGATTTGTTGGTTCTGAAAACTGTTTTTTGATTGTTGATGTTTGAGATTTGGTTGAGTTTATAGCTTTGCAGTTTGAAATGCAGGCTTGAGCAAGCTTGGTGTGTTTGCAGTTTTTGACAGGTTTTTGAGCTTGAGAAAGTTTGGTGTGTTTATGCAGTTTGAATTGCAGGCTTATGGTTTTAACCTATTTGCAGGTTGCTTGTTTGATGTTTCTTGCTAGCAGGTTGTTTTGGTTTGGCTTGTTTGATTTGCAGTTTGGAAACTGCAAGTTTGTTGCTGTAGCTTTGTTACAGTTATGTAGGGTTTTTGGAGCTTTTATGGTTATGTAGGTTTATGGATATTGGTTTGGCAGTTGTCACAGGTTTTGAGCAAACTTGGCTGTGGTTTCACAGTTTGGTTTGACAGGTTTTTGGTTTGATAGCAGCTTGGGCAGTTTTTTATGGCCAAGTATTTCTCTCCTCTTCTGAATTGTTATGCAGTTTTTCTTTTATATCTCTTTTTGTTTCTGTTAACTTATGCCAGCCTTAGCCAAACTGCAAAACTTCTCACTAAAGGTCCTCTCTTTCTCTCTCTCTCTCCAATAAGCACTTTTTCTTTGTTTATTATATTTTTCTAAAAAGTTTGTTGGCTAGAAAGTGATGATGGCTAGGACAAGCTCTTGGCTTGTCAATTGGATTTACCTGATGCATTGTTATACTTTCTGCATTGTGTACTTTCTGTACTTGTATGCTTTTGCTAGTTGGATTACTTGACAATTTTGCATTCAGTTTGGAATGCTTAGTTTTCTTTGCTGACTTGCTTATGTTTTGCAATTCAGCTTGACATGCTTGGCACCTTGTTGTATTTGGTTTGATTACTGCAGTTTGGTTTAGTTTGCAGTACAGTTTTCTTTGCAGTACAATGGGTGCCCATCATATTTGAATTTTGGCGCCTTGGTTTGCCTTAGTAATGTCTATGTTTTATGCATTTGAACCAATTGTATGCTTATATTTTATATCTTTTACTTTTCTCTTTGTGAACCAAGAAGAGCGATCTTCTTGTGATTTGCAAAGAGAATAATAAAAACATGATGAACAAATAGCATTCTGATTCCGGCCGGAAAACTTTAGTGATGATTTTCTTTCTTTCTTCTTTGCTTGAGAAATTAACTGTACTAATTTCTTTTTCTTCTTCTTTTGCAGGTCAGTACCAATTGGATGATAGAGGAAGCAGTAGAAGCCAAAGATCTTGAGCATGGGAGCACTTCAAGCTTAGGAGATTAGGCTTAGATTTATTTTTTCATTTATTGTAAACAAATATTATCTTAAATATTATAAGTTGTAAACTTACAATATTCAAATAAATTTTGTAACAACATTTGAAGTGAATAAAAGTCTTTATCCAAAAGAATATTTCTACTGTCAAATATCTTTCCATTTTTTCCTTTGCCTCTTCACTTTTATATTTAAGATTCCTGATTAAAAATAAACTTGAAACGGCATTCCAGCATTTCTAATACAGATAACTTAAAATCCAAGTAATCTTTAAAAACTTTGCACTCTCATAACTTGCGACAACATTCCAATCAACACACGCGTTGTGTATTCCAATAAGCAAGCAAGCATTCCATTAACAAACAAACGTTTCATTCTAATAACAAGCAGATGTTTTAACAGACACACATCATCTGGTTAATCCGGATTAGACAATTTCAGCTCCTATCTCTTATCCCAGATTAATCAAGCCTTGAGAACAACCAATAAATTTGAACAAGCGTGAAAACAATGTAACAGTTAACTGAATTTCTGAGGACTCAATTTCTTCTGAGAAATGCGAGAGAAAACCCTAATTCTGGATTGACTGCTAAAGAAAAGTCTGTTTGATCGATTCTTGAGCCAATCTTAAAAATCAGAGAAAAACCCTAGGGTTGTGGTTTTCTTGTGAAAAAGGGAGGGCAAATTTTGGGGTACAACAGTCATGTTAATTCTGGTGAATTTTCTGACTGGTCTTTCCATCCTTGGTTGGTTGTTTCTTTGTTGATCAGGCGCAGGTTTAGGAATCATAACAGCCCCCACCATTGGACGGAGTTCGGCCTTATCTTGATATCTCTGAGCATAAACATCAACCACTTCTTTCTTTCCGATAAATGCCTTCCTTATAGCAGCAGAGGATGTATCTTTTTAAATCTTTCCACTTTTTATTCCGGCTTCTACCCTCTCTCCGGTCAATATCAGTTCAGTAAAACCTGTCGATGAACTCCTAATTAGGTGATTGAAGAAGGGACCAGACAAGGTTCCCAAAAACATGTCTACTAATTATCTTTCAGATAGGGGAGGTTGAACTCTTCCATCCAAGTCTCTCCATTTTTGCGCATAGTCCTTGAAGCCTTCATTGGAAACCATGGCCACACTTTGGATTTGAGTACGGTTAGGCACAAGATCAGCATTGTATTGGTATTGTTTGTAAAAGGCTGCAGCAAGATCTTCCCAGTTATGAACATTGGCTCTTTCTAACTGGTAAAACCAATCAAGTTGAGTTCCATACAGGCTGTCTTGGAAGAAGTGTACCCATAAGTCTTTGTCAGCGGTATGGGGCTGGATTTTCCTTACATATGACCGGAGATGCATTTTAGGGCATGAAACTCCGTCATATTTGGCGAATACAGGTGCTTTGAATTTTGGAGGAATGACAATCCCCGATACTAGACCCAATTCCTCAAAGTCCAATCCAGACACTTTTTGGATTTCCATTGCGCTCAATCGCTCTTCGAGATGTTTATACTTGTCATCAGTTGGAGGGTATTGTTCTTCAGAATAGTCTTCTTCTTCCTCTTCCGCTTCTAATTCTGAAGGGACAATTGTTTCCTTGGCTTTCCCATCTTGATTGTCTCTCTCACTGGATGTCGTTGCAAAGTCTAGGGTCCTTCTTGTCTGCCCATGAAATCTTCTTCACATGTTTAGGACTCTGGTTACCTTCTTTGTCTTCTTTTTCTTCTCCTCCGCCAGCAAAGTCTTCAACTCTTCTTGTCCTTTAGCTAGGGTCAAGAACAACTGTTGAAACTGTGCATTCTGAGCTTGGAGGTCCTTCGCCGTTTGCTCGAGATCCATCTTACTGAAATAAACAGTAGAGAGATGAGGAGAATTGTTGCAAGAAACCTTATATTATGGCGAATGATAAATGCATATGCAATGTTTTCAAGGATTTTAAGATTCAAATTTGTTTTAGACAAAAAGGAAACACACGTCATATTAACAGATTAAAGCTTGAGTACATCAATGCCTTCTTGGGAAAAATAATACAAAAACTCTAAGATAAAAAGGTAGTACGCATCCTCTTTGGTGGAATGTAAGCATTTAGAGTTTTCTCCTCATGAAGTAGCCTAGTGAGTTCTAAAACCTTCTTCCCGCTTGCGTAGAATTGGGCTTCGAAGGTATCTCACTCCCCCTTGAGTTGTATCCAATCCCTTTGTAGGTCTTCAAGAGAGGTAGGCATGTCAGGATGTAGGATAGTGTATGGAACATCTCCTTCCATGACATGCACAATGATTACCGGGAGAATGGAGGGGTAAGGCATCATAAGACTCTGAGCACGAGTTCATACCCATTTAAAGTAAGGCTCAAGAGGGATGGAATTTTTATGCCCCAAAGTCTTGCTATCTACCTTGTATAACATCCTCCAAGCTCGGATAAATATCTGGAGAAGACCTTGATCGTCGTTGTCGTAGTCAAATACCAAACCTGAAATCAGCATCTCGTGCGGGCCATCCCTTCAGGCGTAACCAAACTGTCTTAAGGCTAAGCAGGGGTTGTAGGTGATACCTCCCTTAATGCCAAGTAAAGGGACATTAGGAAATTCTCCATAACGGTCGACAATAGTAACATTCTCTATGGATCGGGAGCACCAATGAATGTCTGAATGTTTGAGCCTCATCAACCTTTGTGACCACCTTGAACCTTGCTCGTTCTTTAATACAGATTGGGGAAGATGAGAAATAAACCATCTTGCCAAGAGAGGAGTGCAACACATAAGGACACCTATTTTCCTCATTGTGCGAGTGTGAAAAGAGTATAGGATATCCCCTAGCAATGTAGGCACCGGGTTGTGAGATGTGAAGATTTTGACGGCGTTCACATCTATGAGTTGGTCAGGAACCATAGATGAGGAGAGCCATAATTTCCTCAAAGGCTTTCAAATCCAAGGAATTCCAACAGTTTTGGGCTTTCTCAAACAGGAACTTTGCTAGGAAACCTTTAACACCACTCATTGTTTCCCAATGAGTTGTGACATCAGACGAGTGCAAGTGTAGAGCTTGAGAAATCTCTTCTGGCTTGGGTCTCTTTCTATACCGTTGAAAGGTAGTTGATTGAGAATTGGAATCCTCAAGAGTCGGGAGAATTCTTCCAAAGTAGGCACAAGTTGATAGTTGGGAAATGTGAAGCAATGGTGTAAAGGATCAAAGAACTGAAAAAGCACCTTCGTCATGTCCTCATCTGTGTTGGAGGTGGCCAAGTTGAGTAGGAGACCATCTCTCTCGGTGAATGGAGAGTTTTCTGGAATCCTTGAAGCTATCTCCTTAAGTTGAGGAGGGATCCTTACAAGATTGACTTGAATAGTTTTCCTGCAAAGTGAATCCATATCCTACAAAACAAGAACAAAGATAAATCCTAAAAATGCTTGAAATGGTTAGTGAATGTATATGATGTTCATGATGTTATGTACAAGTATGTATATACAAACAAATCCTTAGGTTTAGGCTTGCATGGAGTTTTATAGGTAAGTACCCTCTTGAAGTTTAGTTGGCTTAAACCTGTCCTAGTAATAGTAACCAGGTTCTAAGGAGCTCAATATCACTGGTTTGTTTCCTTGGTTATTGTTTCAGCACAAGTCTCTTTAATGGTGACCGAAATATCCCAAGGAACCAAACCTCAATGAGTGTAGTATCGAGTATCTACCAACTTCATAATGCACCAAAGCCGGTCATCTCACTACATCCTAAAGGCCAAGTTGGTCAAGTAAAGGTTCTAGGAGTTCATTAGTGCTTTATGACATCACTCAGCGGCCCCCTATTCTCTTTGATTAACTCAAAGGATACCGGTACCCACAAATATGTCGCACTAACATAGCTATTGCTTAGACAATGTCCGTATACCCCACATAATTTCCACAACGTATTGCTACTTACCTATAATGTATCCCAAATCCGGGTAGAGGATTCAAACTCAAACAAAGAACCATAATGTAAAGCATAAAAATCAAACAATGTAAGCAAGTGAATGTGATATATCCCTAAGGTAACCCCACTTTTAGAATAATCCCTAGCAGAGTCGACAGTTCTGTGATACGGTGGGAGAACTGACTTATAGGTTTTGTGTTTGATCGCAAATGTTGCGGTTAGCAAGAGTCGCCACCGACTTTTCTTTTATCCAAAAGTAAAGGTGAAAAAGCACAGGAAAGACCTTTGAGATTGTTTCTTGAGTTCGGGGGGTAGATTATGAAAAGGGAAGGTATTAGCACCCTCTTCATCCATGGTTTTCCATGGGATATTAGTTACTTGCTAGATCGCTTGCTTTTTGATTGAAATTATGCTTGATGTGGTTCTTGAAAGTATTTTGTAAAGAGGCCATTGTTTTGGAAATCTTTGTAATGATTCTTGTTTGTAAGAATTTATACAAAGATGTTTGATCTTTTGAAAATGTTTTCAATTTTGTAAGATGTTTGAAAGTGTATGTGTTTGTTTTGAAAATAGCAAGGATGTTTGTTTTGAAATGGATCAAGTAATTAGGAGCAATCTACCTACTCAAATGTCTTTCTTGTTCATTTTCTTTTCCTTTGACATTGTTGTCGTACCATTGAATTGGTATTTGGATGTAAATGGGACAGACGTGGGTCATCGTATAACCATGATTAGCAATGTTACAAGGTATCTTATCATTCTTTTTTAGGGACTAAGATCATTTTTAAGGCAACTTAGATAGCGTCATCAAGGGACTATGATCTTGTATTTGCTTGTTTTTGCTAAGACACCTCACATGCATAATATGGATATTTTGTATAAGGCCACCAAGTGGACTAACCCTAGGGGTTCTTGTGTGCAAAATGCATTATTTTCATGCTTGATTTAGTCTTGAATTAGGGTTTGCTATTTATTGGTTTTAAGTCCTTCCATACAAACCCTAATTACTAGCAATTGTATATAAAGCGATAAATTGCGGAATTTAAAGTTACTACGCTATTACAACATTTGTGGGAGGGGTGTACAAATTACAAATGGGGATTGCAAGAAATTAAACCCTAATTAGTCTATTACAACCAAATTGAATTTAAACAAGAATCGAAATAAATAATGTACAAGTTGAATTAAATATGCAAGAAGGTAAATGTGGAGAAAATGGATATTTTGTTTGATGTTTTATGAAAAATGAATTTTACCTTAACCTAATAAAATAAAATAAAAAATAATTTATTAAGTTTGAAATTGTTGAGAAAAGATTTTAGATGAAAATCCTAATTCTATTAATTAATCAAAAGAAAGTAAAGTTTAAGAAAAGTATTTTTTTTGGCATTTTTTATCTTGAAAATATTTATAATATTATGGTATATTTTTAGTCTTTTTCATATTAAAATAATGTATTTTAAATGGTGTGAAGGAAAGTAAATAAATAATATTAATTAAATTTGTAAGGTTTACTTAATAAAATAAATAAAGTATAATAAATATAAAAAAAAATTTGTGAGAAAAATAAAATAAACCAAGTCAAAATATAAATACATCATTTTTTGTATTTTATGATTTTTTTAGTATTTAGAAAATATTTTTAAGAAAATAAATAAAATAAAAAATGAAGAAATAAAATAAAATTGGGCCAGGGTGCAAATATGAAACAGGGGGAGAAATGTTAGAAAAAAAAAAGTCAGGCCCAGGAGGGGAAGGCCCATGCGCGCTGGAAGGATAAAAAATGTAAAAAAAATGAGAGAAAAAGCAAAAGGCAGTGCACTGGGGCTCGAACCCATGACCTCCTGATTACCAGCATGCTGCCTTACCACTGGGGTGACTATACATCCGTTAATATAACTGAAACAATAATTACATAACATAAAACGCGCCCTGATTATACTTCATCTTCAACCTCCAGCAAAAGGACTTGTATCTTCTTCATCTCTCAACAAAAATGAAAAGTTCAAACATGAAAGTTGTGGCATTTTTTCCCACGAATCGAACCATATAAACAACTTAAGCTAACAATCAAAGATGACTGAGAATTTTTCTAGCCCTAATTCAAAATCTAAAAATTTCAGAAAACTTCAACCCTAAAATTATCTAAGCTCAAGCCATATAAATGTAAACTATGGATATGTACAGCTTCGTGGCAATGGTATCTACATTTTATTTTCACAAATCAAACTCAAATGATGCTTGTCTGAAGAGATAGAAGTTTGAAAACTTACCTCTTGCAGCTGGAATCGTGTATGGAGTTTGAGCAACCTTGGAGGTGTAAGGATGATCTGGTTAGCTTTCCAGGACCTCCCTGAGTGTGTTGCAAGCCTTACTTTATTTTGAAACCAGATAGAACTCTCTATTCAAGTCCAACTGTAATGGAGGTTTTTAAAAATGGTGGACGATGAAGATGAAGTTACATAAGTTTAACATGTGTTGAGATGATTTATATATGATTTATGTGAAGTGTTTAGATAGTTAAAAGTGAAACGCACGAGTGAAAATGGAGATGGATGTTTGAAGTTCAAAAAAATGGAGTTTTTGGCCATTTCTGACTTATGAATTCTTGAGAGTCTTTGAGGGCTTCTAAAAAACTGTGTTGTGTTGCAATTGACTTGTTAATATGTATGGAAAAGATTAGAGGACTTGAGGAGGTCGGAAAACAAAGATCACATGTTATGAGTTTTTGACTTGTTTTTGAAGTTATCTTGAAAATCATGGTTTCAATGCAAGGTACATGTCTTGTAGGGTGGCTTGAAACTTTAAACATGTTTGTTCTAAGTTTTTGGAGCATGCTTGTGTAGAAAGAACAGGTGCAAAGCTCCTTATAAGATGACTTTGTGATTAAAGTCACTTTTCCAAAATGGAAGTGTGAACTTTGTTCCATTAATGGAAAATTTACTTGGACAAAGCTTGAATCAAGTGGATAATAACTCAAAATCAAGTGTAATCTTATGATTATGGATAGATCTTGAGGTTTAGAGGCCTGCAAAACAAAATTGTGCAGCATAGGTTTGAAATTGAATTCTTGTTCATCACAAAATGACTTGTAATTCAAGTTTGAAAACTCTAACTTCATCTCTTCGATTCTACCTACTCAAGAATGATCTCAAGGAGTTATTGGAAATTTTGGAAAGCTTGTAATTTGCTTTACAACTCATCTATGAATTTATTTTGAAGATTCCCCTTGGAACTATATGAAAAAGTTCCATGAAGTTGGGTCAAAATCCTGACCAAATTAGGGAAAATTTCACTAAGTGTTTTGTTTCATGACCACATGTTCTTAAAATTATAAATTGAGATCCAAGTAGTTTTGGTAGGAGTGGTGTAAAGCAAATTTGTATATTTCATGGAGATCTACAACTTTCATGTTGGAAGTTTCTCTTGAATCATCTTGCATCATGGTGAAATTTTTGTTCAAAGTTATGAAAAAAAACATGAAATTTCCAACACTTAGAAAAAATTTTAAGTTTAGAAATTTTGACTTTTCAAAATGAAATCTTGAATTTTTGATTTCTTGATGAATAAGTTTCACATTTTGACATGTTTTTATGAACTATGATCTGTGGCACTTCAATTTGACCAAAAAGTAAAATTTTGACTTTTTAGTATACAGTTGACTTTTGATCAATTGACTGAAAAAATTCATCTGTCAATCCAATGGACTTGCAATGTTTTGAACCATGCCATTAGGTTAAAATGATGCAATTGTACTCTTGAGATCATGCCTTAAAGCAATTGACCATTTGCTAGGTCAAAAATCAGAAATTGCCCTTTCTCAGTCAAAACCCTAATTTTGACCATTTTGCCCTTTTGGAGATTTGATCAAATTTCTTGAGGAGTTGTGGTACAAACTTGATCAAATGATACATATGAGTTTAAAATTTTGATTTGGATAAAAAAATTATGAAGTTTGACTGTAAATTGGCCATAGTTGACTTTTCCCCTAATACAGCTGATTTTTAGGTCAACTGCTCAATTGACCGAGCAAAAATGTGATTCAAGGCTTGAAACTTGGCATGATTAATCTTGGGGGTCCATAATGATCCATGAAAGTAATATGGGGCATTGGAAGTTCAAAAATCCTTGTGAAAACTCAAACCCTAATTTTGGTCATCAGTGCTTAAGGAGATGTCTTGAGCTAATCAACCCTAGTGCAATCTTGAGTCAAGGGAGATCTTATGAGCAAATTCTTGATAAATGAGAGGGAAAATTTTGGGTTACAACAATAGGGATTCCTACTAATTAATGGTAAGATAGCACTATCTATGGAGGAGGAAAAAAACAAAGACTTTTGAGTAGGTAGATAGTTCTTAATCGCTTGCTCGCAGACATTTCAAAACATTTTTACACAATGACACTTTTTCAACAAATATTTTCAAAATAAACATTTTGTATGCATTCTCAGCGATGAGAGAATCATTACTAAATTTCCGCACTTAGGAATTTCCAAAATATTTTCAAGCATACACAAAGCACAAAGCATTTTCAAAAAGTGAGCTAGCGATTAAGAGCCCGTAGATAATTACAAATGAAAAGGTTACTAACACCTTCCCTTTTCACAACCTACCCCTCGAACTCAGAAAATTCTAAAAGGTCTTTCCTGTTCTTTTCACCCTTTCGTTTATTAGATAAAATAAAATTCGGTGGCGACTCTTGCTATCTGCAACATTTGCAATAAAATGTAAAACCAGAAGTCAGTTCTCTCACCGTATTATAGAACTGGAGACTATGCTGGGGAGAACTAAAAGTGGGGTTACCTTTAGAGTTAGATCACATTCAAAATGCTTTACTTTCTTGATTTGTGTGCTTTATATTTCAGGGTTTTGCTCGGGTTTATTTCTGTATGGATCCTATACTCGGATCTGGGGGCATTTTAGGTAAGTAGAAATAGATCGTGGAAACTGTATGGCATAGACCGATATGGTTGAAGCGATGGCTATGTTAGTGCGACACATTGGTTTGTGCTGGTGTCCCTTAAACCCAATTAATTTTCTTCTCTTGCAATCCATCATAGGGAACTCTTCATGACAAAAACTCTTGCATATCTTAAAGTGGATGATAGTTTCAAGCGCTTCATGATGTTTCATCATCAATTTTTGATATTCAGAATGCTTTTATAATGGAAGTTAACCTATCTTTCACATGGGTCACTAATGGTAGTTTCTTGAGCATTGATAGTCATGAAATGGGCGACAAGGATTTGATTAAGGACGGTGACAAATATCCTCGACTTTAACACTAAAATATCCCCTCAATTTTTAGGAACACTGAGGTGCAAGATTTTTTTTTAAGTTACATTGTTTACAAAGAATATTAAAACACAATATTACAACAAATTCCCACTTCTGATTTAGGCTTAGTGAAATTAACAAAAGCATAGTCTTTATTCAGTCCAATTCTGCAAATTAATAGTAAACCACACACAATCATCAATCATCGGTATTTTTAAAGTATGAACACTTAATGTTCTAGAGAAGGAATTTGGTTGCGTACCTGAATTTGGTAGACAAAATCAAAGGAGAAAGTGCTTTCAACAATAGATCTTTGGTGGAATCCAAATTTTGTTGCATACCTTTTTGTTGCATATCCAAAAAACACTCCATAACTTATCCAACTTCGGATAAGTTATTTTATTTTCTGCACTTGCAATCCATCTCATAGATCTGTTCTTAAGCGATTCTAGATTAAAAAATTTCATGGCAATGAATAGTGGTAAATATTTCCTCTATCAGGTGCGGCTATGTATTAGTTAGAATTAGGGAAAAAAGTGTTTAACAAAGGTATTTATAGTAAAATATGATAATTTTACCCCTCAAATTTATCATAAAATCGAGGTATAAAATCTTTTGATTATAGCTATCACCTCGTTATTTTAAAAACCGAGGTGAAAGTAATATTTTTTTTTAGAATTTACATTGTTTACACAAAATATTAAAATAAATGGTTTGAAACAAATATTTTCTCTTTTGAATGAATATCTTCACTGATATTCATCATCCGATTAGTTAAGCTCCCTTCATTGTGTAACTTTTAAAAAAAGAAGGGAGCTTCCTTCATTGTCCCCTTGAATCAAGAATGATTTTTCTGCACTTGCAATCTATCAAATGAGAAAATATACCATAACAATAACACCAACATCAACACCATTATGTGAGATAGATTGTAAGGGAAGAAAAAAATGTTTTGTTCTATAAGAACATTGAATATTTTTTCTGTCTTGCAATCCATCCTAAAGAATGATACTTGTGAGTTTGGGGAGGATACAAATAAGTAAGGATTAGGGTTAAATCTTTTGCATTTATAGTGAAATCTGATTAGTTGATCCCTCGGTTATATCGAAAAACCGAAGGGTTAGTTGTTTTAGTTTACAATTATAATCAAAATAAAACAAAACTGCAGAAGTTTGGAATCAAAGCGCGTCTAAATTAGTTTTACCCTTCGGATATATTAGAAACCGAGGTAAGTTGTTATTTTTGTAATTAAAAAATATAAAACATGGTGCGCCTAGGCTTAATACCTAGTTGTTTTTATGGATGATGTGAAAGTTCCGTCATGAAATACGTTATTTATTGTAGTGCCATGAGCATCGTGGCAGACACAACCCTGCTCGAAGACCTTTGTTGGATTTCAAAAACTGGTCTAATGTGAATAATCTGATTCATTTTCCCACTACTGGTGCCAAATTCACGTGGTCCAATAAGAGAGATTCTTATTTTTCTGTTGAGAGACTTCTTGACAAATGTATTGGAAATCAACATTGGCTCGATGTTTATACCAAAATCTATGTCTCCACTCTGTCTAAAGTTACACTTGATCATTACCCGTTGTTATTCGATTTTCAATCTAATATGGTTAGTGTTATATCTCAATTCAAATTCCTGAAAACTTGGTCCCTTCATAATGATTGCAGAAGACTTATTAAATCAGTTTGGGATACTGAGGTTATTGGTTGTCACACGTTTGTTTTGAGTAAGAAGCTTCAGATGCTGAAGCGTAAGATTAGAGATTGAAACTGTAACACTTTTAGAAATGTCTTGAATAATGTTAAATGTATAGAAGATGTCTTGGGGAAAATTCAATCTCAAATTCAATTTGATGGCTGTAATGCTCTTCTCCAACAACAGGAGATTTTGGCTCAGAAGTCTCTTGTGGTTGCTTTAGATATGGAGGAGTGTTTTTGGAGGGAGAAATCGAGAGTCAAATGAAATTTAGAGGGTGGTCGTAACACTGCATACTTTCATTGTGTCTCCCAAATAAAACATAAATTGATACCTCTTTACTTGCTGAAGCACGAGGATAGGGTGATTACAGACCACAAAGAGATTGCTGATTATACTGTGAAGTACTTCCATGATTTGTTTTCTACTAACTCTATTGTTTTGAAGTATTTGAAGTTGGTGAACGATACCATCCCTTTGTTAGTTGATGATAATATGAACAATATTATCACAAGGCTTTCGTTGATGAATGAGATTACTGTTGCAGTTTTTTCTCTGAACAAAGATAGTGCTCTGGGCCTTGATGGTTTTGGGACTATTTTCTTTCAAACTTACTGGGATATCGTCAAAGTGGATGTTTCGAAAGCTGTTATGGATTTCTTTTCCTCAATAGTTGGATTCTTCCTGGTTTCAATTCCAATTCAATTGTTCTCATTCCTAAAATTAAGGGTGCAGAATCTTTGGATCAGTTTCAGCCTATCGCCATTTTGAATTTCATGTTCAAGTTAATCTCGAAGATTATTGCGGACAGGATTTCTTCTTTGATGTCTTTTTTTGTTTCTAAGAAGCATAGGGGTTTCATTCATAGAAGAAACATTCAGGATTATATTGGTTTGGCTTCATAAGCGGTAAATTTGTTGGCCTCTAAAAGTTGGTGTGGCAATATGGATTTTAAAGTGGATGTCAAGAAAGATTTTGATATGCTCAAAGGGTAAATGAAAAAGACTTACCTACAGCCTATTATCGACAGAACCATCAACAAGTTGGCTTCTTAGAAAGGTTTTCTTCTTTCTTTTGCGGGTAGGGTGGAATTAGTTTAGTCCACCATTTCGGGTATGCTTCACCATAGTATGGAGGTTTATTCTTGGCCTTCATCCCATCTCTATGATATTGAGAGGGTTGTTAGAAGGTTCATTTAGAGTGGGGAAATATACAAAAACAAAACAGTGACATTAGCTTGGAGGAGTATTTGCAAACCTATAGCAGAAGGCAGGCTTGGTATAAGATTTATTTTCAATTTAAATGATTCTTTCAAATTGAAAAGGGCTTGGGATATTTTTAATTCTCCGGACAGCTGGGTGATTCTTCTTAGGAATATGGTTTTCCGCAATCACAAGTTCATCAATCATCACATCTTTTCCTCTTTATGGTCCAACACTAAGCAATGTATGATCAATTTTATTGAAAACTCTTCTTGGTGCCTTGGGAATGGTACCTCGATTAGTCTTTGGTACGACAATTGGTGTTGCTCTCTCTTATGTCTTGAGGATGATGCTCATGCTTGTATTGAGGAAACTACGGTTAGCAAATTATTTTGATGGGCTATGGGAATTTTCCAAGTCCTCCACCATCATTCCTCCTTCTATTCAGGTGTGCATCAGCAATTCACATATTCCTTGTGATATTCGCCCAGATGTGAGAGTTTGGCATCATACTTCTAGTGGCGATTTATCGCTTAAATCAACTTATGATTTTAAGCGTCATAGAGGCATTTCTTTGGAGAATTGGCGGTGTATTTGGAACAAGTTCATTTCTCCAGCCAATTCTTTCACAGTGTTGCGGCTGATTTACAATAAGCTTCCGACAGATGAGCAATGGTGAAGACGTTGCTTTTATTTCCTTTCCAAGTGTGACCTCTGTGGTTTTGTGGAGGAAATAAATTTTCATATTTTCTTTGAGTGTTCCTTTGCCTCTAAGGTTTGGTGTTGGCTTAAGAACATGTTATATATCAACTATAACTTTCTTGGCTAGTCACATATTTGGAGATTTCTTAGGGCTGCTAGTTCGGATCATAGCAAGGTGATTTCCAAAGTTTCTATCAGTTTAACTTTCAATTCTATTTGGAAGGCTCGGAATATGGTAAGATTTAATGAAAACATTTCCTCCTTTTCTTCGTCTACTTCTTTTATTATGGCGGTGGTCTCCATTATCGGTAATGTCATTGTCATTGGTCCTCATTTTTATATGCACGACTTTGAGATCCTTAAAAGGTTTAAGATTACTATTCGTCCGCCGCGTGCCCCGAATATTCAGGAGGTTTTTTGGTAGCCCCCCTCGGGGATTTGGATTAAGCTGAATTGTGATGGAGCTTCCATATCATCGGGTGCTTCTTCCTGTTGGGTTATTACTCGTGATAACAATGGTTCTTTTTAGGGGGCTATTGATTCTCCTTTAAGAGCCTCCAACTCTCTCATTTCTGAACTCTCGGGTGCAATGCTTGTAATTGAGTTCGCTCATGAGAGGAATTGAAATTATGTTTGGTTGGAAATGGACTCGACGATGATGGTTAAAGCTTTCAATCCTCTATTTAGCATGCCTTAGTTGATTATAAATCGTTGGCTTAATTGTATAAATCTTGTTTATAATTGAATTTTGTTGTTCCTCACATTTTTAGAGAAGGGGATAGTTGTGCAGATGCCCTCTCTAACTTAGACATAGCTTTGACCGATGATACTCACTTTTCATCTATACACATGTGTATTATAGCTGATTTTGTAATTAACGGGCTATGATTGCCATTCCTTAGGTTCTCTTAATCTTGAGAGGGTATTGGTATAGTTTCCCCCTCTATTTTATGTTTCTATTTTCTTTTCTATATATTATCTTGTTCATAAATAAATAAATAAATCTTTGTCCGCTAATTGCAAACCATATGATTGATTTCATCATTTCAAAACCCCAAATCCATCTGTCTATATTTTGAGAAAAAATATCAAATTTTCAATACCCAAAATTTTTATATAGGATAAACATATTCTTAAAATTATTTGTTCCAATGTGAGACTATGTCCCCAGTTACTCACACTTGCATTATTATTCTAACACTCCCCCTCCCCCACATACACTTGTACCGCCGTTACCTCTTCTTGGGCATTTTAATACAAGTCTGATACCTTTCTTGAAACCAAAGGCTCTTGATACCATTTTTAAGCCCAACCCCTTTCTCGAAACCAAAGGCTCTTGATACTATTTGTTAGGGCAACAATCAGGGAAGGATCGAGCGAAGAACACTCTTATTTTTGGGACACGCCTTTGTGGCAGACACACCACTTGTCCATCTAAAACCTTAAGGTGATAGGTGAGTGGATTATCCCACTTATAAATGTTCAAGTCACCATATTTCTATCTAATGTGAGAAGAATATTTCTCCACTTACTGACACCCACATTATTATTCTAAGAGACACAACCATAGATTGACCAAATATAAGATTACTAGTCCAAAGAAAATAAAATTTCAAAACTTTTCAAATCACTCAAAATTTTCAAAGTGTTCAAAATTAAAAATTTATTTTAGATCTACCAACACAAGCACCCAATCTATCGCTTATGTGAAGGAATGAGCATGAAAAACCAAAAATTAAAATCCTCCCAAACCATAAAGTTATTGGGCAAATAACAAATGGAGAAAAAGAAAGTATTTTTCTAAATACATTTGTTAGACAAAATCTTGCTCCTAGATATAAATAGTGATGAAGTTATGAACAATGGTTTCAAGGTCAGTCCGTTGTGCCAAAGGTGTGTGAAAATTTAAGTGTTGGTAGATTGCTCCATCAGGTGGCTTTTGGTAGGGGTATAAATGTTGGAGATGAAGCAGACACTAAAAATGAAAGTTGAAGAGAAGGTATGGGCTCAAACTACCGTTTCCACGTGACTTTTCAAACCTTCTCTCTCTAAAAAGCCTTATCGTGTTTCCCTTTCCCTCATCCACTGACTGTAGTGGCCTTTTTTACAGATTCTTTTTGCTTTTCAACCCATCTTGCGATTGGGTTTTCTCTTGTTTTCCTTTTAGATAACAGGTTGTGTCTCTCTAAAGTAGCGTTTCTTTCTTTAAGAATGGATAAATGGAAAACCTTTTCCCTCTCAAAGGAAGAAGACGAAGGGGTAGTCACTGATGAAGAAGAAATAATTGAAGATGAATATATACAGAGAACACTTGCGGGTAAACTGTGGACTAAAAGCAATTTTAACACCTGAGCTTTCAAGAACTCAATGTTGAATGCTTGGAAGCTGAAACACCCCGTGGAAATTCAAGATCTGAGTAAAAACCTTTTTCTTTTCAATTTCGGCTCAAAGAGAGATATGGAATTTGTTCTTAAGTCTAGACCATGGAGTTTTGATAGAGCGCTGCTGGTGTTAAATCGCGTATCTATAGAGGAACAACCTTCAGATTTAATCTTGCACTCAAGCTCCTTCTGGGTAAGAATTTATGACTTGCCTCTTATGCTCAGATCTGAAACAATGGCGAAGAAGCCGGGGAATATCATTGGATCCTTTGAAGAAATGGATGTCAAAGAAACACACAAAAATGGAAGGTTTTTTCGTATCAAAGTTTCGGTGGATCTGAAGGAAGCTTTGAAACGTGGGACGATGGTGACTTCCAAAGAGAGAAAGATTAGGGTCCACTTTAAGTATGAAAGATTGCTGACATTTTTCTTTGTCTGTAGAAGGATGGGAAACCAGATTAATGATTGCGAGGCAGTGGAAAATCTGAATGAAGAAGGCTTTGAGGAGTTGGAGGAGCAAGATCTCACTTTTAGGCAGTGGCTTTGTGCGTCTCTTCTTCCTAAATTGATGGATGATTTTAAAAAAAGAGAATCAAGCTCTAGTTTTTGTATCAAAGAACTCTTCAACGTCTCATCTAGTCAGAGCCATTGTGAATCAAAAGGGAAAGACAAGGGTGAAGATCTTGAGGTCCAGCAAGGCATCATGAATCCAACTCTTCACAAACGATGTGATCAGCGGGGACAAGAGTCAAATTCTAAGTCTGTGGGCATGGAATTGGTAGCTGAATCTATTGGAGTGGTAGCATTGACAAAAGAGAAAGCTTCCTAGAAGGCAACTTCTACTCCTGGAGGTGTTCAGAAAACGAGATGGACTAGAAGGAAGATAACTGGTAGTGTTAAGACTGCTACAAGAATTCTGCCCAAGCCAAAAACAACCAAGCGACATCTAGTGGATATTATGATTATTGAAGGTAATTTAGACGGGTGTGGTGTTGGAGAAAAGAAAAGGAAATTGTTGTACCCCAAAATTTTCCCTCTCATTTCTCAAAGGATCAACCTGGACCCTCAGGTTTGCTTCCATCCAATTCCAAGCCTTGAATTACAGATTTTTCAAGAAAGTCATTCACGAGGGTAAAATGGTCATTTGCGCATTGAAAAGTCAAACTTTGACTTTTGATCAAAATCAAGTTTCAAGAGTCATATTTCATCAAGAAATGTTTGAGATATGAAGTTTGTTTCATCTGGAAATTCAAAAATGAAAAGATACTTTGGAAAAGTTAAATTTCTAAATATTTAGAATTTTTCTAAGTGTTTAAGAAATATGACAAGCTCAGAACTTCTAATCAGATTATCACCATGATGCAAGCTGATTCTGGAAGAACTTTTATACAATAGTTATAGATTTCAATGAGATCTAAAACATTGTAGAACAGGACTTCCCCTGGAAATGCTGGAATTTCAAGTTATAGATGTTCAGAGACACGTCCTTGAAATTAAAGCACTCAGCAAATTCTGGACATTTTCAAGACAGAATTGGGTCAAAACTTCTGGGCCAGTTTTCATAAAGATTTAGTCAGAGTTTGCAAGGGGAAATTCAAAGAAGGTTACGAAGCGTGCTACAAGCTTCCTGGAAAGTCTGGGAGCTCCTTCAGAACATGCTGGAGCAAAGGGATTCAAGGATCAGAAGTTGATTGTCTATTCTAAGTCACGCTGAAGTTAAACTTCTGATCCATAACTAAGCAATGATGCAGAATATCACGTTACAGGATTTCTGGGTTGATCAATCTCATCATCATTTAATGCTCACAACCACTTATGGGTCTTTGTTTAAAGGATTTCTCCACGTGTGGCATAGAAGTACCTTTACTGTCTTAGAAAAGCAAACTCTTGTACAAAAGTGTGTTGGGCCCATGCGTTACTTTTGATTTGGAAGTTACTTTTCCTTAATTCTTGCTTACAATTCCAGCTTAGGCGCTGCTAAGGCTACTAACCACCATACTTTCTTCAACAATAAGGCAGCACCCTAGCATGTGATGGTTGCACTCTCCAAACTACAAGATCTTTGCCTATAAATTGAAAGCCATTGGCCACTGTAAAAGGGTCGAAAATTAAGAAAGAAAAAGCCTTGAATCCCTGCTAAAATTCCAAGAGCCCAGAGCTGCAACACAAAACTTGTTAATTTTTGATTTCTTGCATTCAAACTCCATCTGTTCTCAAGTTTTTCTTGACTAAAACCATCCACACAGCTTCTGATTCACATATTAGAAGATATCCTAATTTCTGTGTTCATACTGCCATACATTCTCCATCCACCTTCACCTCAAAGAAGTCGGAACATTACCCCTTAGCTGTTCCAGAAGGTGAAAGCTCCCAACCTGCTGAGTACGTGAAGAAACTGCTCAGAACATCACCAGAGTTCAGGACCAGCCTCCGGTTCACATAATCTTTTCCAGCGGCAAGGTAAGCTTCTGCTGACTCTCACCATATTACTTAAGCATTACCAGATTTGCATTTTCAAAAATACAATGTAGACATCATGTTTCTGATGTTGTACATATTCCGAGGTTTCACGTATTTGTCTGCCAAAGTAGGGAGTAAATCAATTCATAACTTCTTGAAGAAATTAGAACTCAGAATTAGGATTAGCAAATTCATGCTAGCCTCTGATTTATAGTTCTGATGTCTCTTATTTCTGAAACACTATGAAACCTGCCATAACTGTTATATACGCATCTTCTGTTTTGTTGAGAAATGACCAAGTTGCAGATGTTCTGACTAGCATGGAGAGGGAGACCAAATTCCGCCAGTGGTATCAGAACTTCTGAAATCTCCTTTGTTCCCAGCGGACCCAGAACTTCTGACTTTACCTATTTTTCACTAACAGGATATTTGTTTTGCAGCACGGCAGAGTCAGAACTTCTGACCTCCTTTAGTCAGCAATACCCCGATTCTATTTTTCTTTTTCTCACTATTTTTGCTATTACTTTCTATTTCATTAATAAATAAAAAACACACCAAAAACATTTTTTTTCATTTTTTACATGCTTTATTTTATTTCTTAAAACAAAAGATCAGAAATATTTTCTTAAAATAAAACAAGTCCATTTTACATCTCTTGTACATTCTTATCCATTTCAATATGGTTGTAATAGTAACTTAGGATTTAATTTTATTTGCAATCCCCATTCGTAAATATGTACCCCCATCCCTAAAGTATTGTAATAGCGTAGGACTTTACACTTCTGCAATTTATCTCTTTCGAATGTAAATGCTAGTAATTAGAGTGTGTATGGAAAGATAAAATCAACAAGTAGACAACCCTAATCAAAGATTAAATGCATGCTAATCAAACACATTATTCACACATGCACCCTTAAGGTTAACTCCACTTGTTGCCTAAAAATGGTCATGTTATGCATGTGGGGTGTCTTAGCAAAAACAAACAAATATAAGATCATAGACCCTCGATGACGCTATTCAAAGTTGACTTACAAAATGATCTTAGTCCCTCAAAATGCTAAGATACTTCACAACATTGCTATCATGACTATACGATGACCCACACCTGTCTCGCTTACCTCCAAATATATGGTTGCTTGCCAAATCAATGGTAACACAACAATGTCAAAGGAAAAGAAAATGAACAAGAAAGACCTTTGAGTAGGTAGATTGCTTCTAATTACTTGCTCCATTTCAAAACAAACATCCTTGCTATTTTCAAAACCAACACTTTCAAAAAAAACTTTCAAAACATTTTCCAAACATGAAATATTTTTAAAATCTCAACACTTTGTATACGTTTTTACGAACGAGAACTATTACAAATTTTTCCTAAACGATGACGCCTTTTCAAAAATACTTTCAAAAACCACACAAAGAACATTTTCAAACAAAAGCAAGTGACCTAGCAAGTAAATAAGAGCCCATGGAAAACCATAGATGAAAAGGGTGCTAATACCTTCCCTTTTCATAATCTACCCCCCGAACTCAAGAAAACATCTCTAAAGGTCTTTCCTGAGCTTTTTTCACCTTTCCTTATTGGATAAAAGAAAATTCGGTGGCGACTCTTGCTAAACCGCATAATTTGTGAACACAAATGCAAAAACCCAAGTTAGTTCTCCCACCGTACCACAGAACTGGAAACTCTGCTGGGGAAAGATTTTTAAGTGGGGTTACCTTAGGGTTTATATCACATTTACTTGCTTACATTGTTTGATTTGTATGCTTTATATTTTGGTTTTTGTTTGGGTTTGAATCCTCTACCCGGATTTGGGATACCTTATAGGTAAGTAGTAATACATTGTGGAAACTGTGCGGGGTATACCGACACGGTCTAAGCAATAGCTACGTTAGTGTGACATATTTGTGGGTACCGATAGCCCTTGAGTAGTCAAGGAGAATACGGGGCCGTTGAGTAATGTCATGAAGCACTAACCGACTTTTAGAACCTTTACTTGACCAACTTGGCCATTAGGACGTAGTGAGATGACCGGCTTTGGTCCAGTCTAGAGTTGGTAGATACTCGATACTACACTCATTGAGGTTTGGTTTTTTGGGTTATTTCGGTCGTCATTTAAGAGGCTTGCACTGAAACAATGCCCGAGAAAACAAACCAGTGATATTGAGCTCCTTAGAACCCGGTTACTATTTCTAGGACAGGTTTGAGCCAACTAAACTTCAAAAGGATACTTACCTATGAGACTCCATTCAAGCCTAAACCTAAGGATTTATTTGATTTGTTTGTATATATATCTACTTGTACATGACATCATAAACATCATAGCATCACACTCATACTCACTAACCATTTCAAGGATCTTGGGATTTATCTTTGTTCTGTTTTGCAGGACATGGATTATATTCACAGGAAAACCATTCAAGTCAATCTCGTAAGGATCCCTCCTCAACTCAAAGAGTTAGCATAAGGATTCCTGAAAATTCTCCATTTACCGAAAGACATGGTCGCCTACTAAACTTGGTCACTTCCAACACTGATGAAGACATGATGAAGGTGCTTTTTCAGTTCTTTGATCCTTTACACCCGTGCTTCACATTTCCCGATTATCAACTTGTGCCAACTTTGGAAGAATTCTCCCAACTCTTGAGGATTCCCATTCTCAATCAACTACCTTTCAACGGTACAGAAAGAGATCCAAAGCCAGAAGAGATTGCTCAAACTCTACATTTGCAACCATCTGATATCACAACTAATTGGGAAACAAGGAGTGGTGTCAAAGGTTTCCTAGCAAAGTTCTTGTTTAAGAAAGCCCAAAACTGTTGGAAGTCTTTGGATTTGCAAGCCTTTGAGGAATTATGGCTCTCCTTATCTATGGGATGGTTTTGTTTCCAAATCCTGACCAACTCATAGATGTGAACACCGTCAAAATCTTCATGTCTCGTAACCCAGTGCCTACTTTGCTAGGGGACATCCTTCATTCTTTTCACACTCGCACCATGAGGAAAAGAGGTATCCTTATGTGTTGTACTCCTCTTTTGGAAAGATGGTTTATTTCGCATCTTCCCCAATCTGTATTGAAGAACGAGCAAGGTTCAAGGTGGTCACATAGGTTGATGACCCTCAAACATTCAGATATTCATTGGTGTTCTCACTCTTTGGAGAATGTTACTATTGTCGACTGATGTGGAGAGTTCCCTAATGTCCCTTTGCTTGGCATTAGAGGAGGTATCACTTGAAACCCTTGCTTAGCCTTAAGACAGTTTGGTTACGCCCGAAGGGATTGTCCACATGAGATGCTTATCCAAGGATTGGTATTCGACTACGAGAATGATAATCAAGGTTACCGTCAGAGGTTTATCCGAGCATGAAGGATGGTGAACAAAGTGGATAGTAAGACGCTAGGACACAAGAATTCCATTCCTCTTGAACCTTACCTTAAATGGGTACGAGCTCATGCTCAGAAACTTGTGATGCCTTATCCCTCCATCTTACCGGTCATTGTGGAGCCTGTGGTCGAAGGAGATGTTCCCTGCACTCTCCTTCATCCTGACATACCTACCTCTCTCGAAGACTTACAAAAGGGTTAGATCCAGCTGAAGGAAGAACGATATACTTTCGAGGCTCAATTCTATGCTAGAGAAAAGAGGGTCTTGGAACTTACGAAGCATCTATAAGAAGAACAAAGTGTGAACGCTTATCTCACGCCAAAGAGGATGCGTTCAGTCTTTTTATCTTAGAAAGCTATTTTGTAAGCCCAAGAGGCATGATGTAATCTTTTTTGTTTTGTCTAAAGAGAATTAACGTTTGTCCATTCTTTTGACTATACAAATTTAAATTTCATTAATCCATGAAATCATTTGCATATACATATTCCATGCATCATAACATGACAGGTTTTCGCATAACAGGTTTCCTTATCTTTCTGCTGTTTATTTCAGCAAGATGGATCTAGAGAAAACTGTGACGGAACTCCAAACCCAGAATTATCAGTTTCAGGAAGCTTTACTCGCCCTAGCCAAGGGGCAGCAAGATATGATGGCTTTGCTGGCCGTTAAAAAGAAGCCAAAGAAGAAAGAAGCTCTGCTCAACATGGGTAGAAGGTTCGAGGAGAGAATCCGTCAAATCCCGGTAAGAGGAGACTCATCTGAAGAGGACGAGAAACAGGTCGGTGAGGTCAAGAGTACTCAGGCTAAATGTGCTAATAATCAAGAATCCGATGATGATTATTTCAACAAGCAGTATCCACCCGTTGATATCAAATACAAGCAGTTAGAAGACAGATTGAAAGCTGTTGAAATTCAAGCCGTCCCCAGTTTAGATTTTGATGATTTGGGTTTGATCTCTGGGGTAATCATTCCCCACAAATTCAAAGTACCAATATTTGCAAAGTACGATGGGGTTTCTTGTCTAAAACTCCATTTGAAATCTTATGTGCGCAAGATACAACCGCACACTGCTGATAAAAAGCTTTGGGTTCACTTTTTCCAAGAAAGTTTGGCTGGAACACAACTTGAATGGTTTTATCAGTTAGATGGTTCTCGTATTAACACTTGGGAGGATCTAGCTACTGTCTTCTACCATCAGTATCAATACAATGCTGACTTGGAACCAACAAGGGTTCAGTTACAAGATATGACCATGGGAAAGAATGAAGGATTTAAGGAATATGCGCAAAAGTGGAGAGACCTTGCTAGTAGAGTCCAACCTCCCTTGACTGATAGGGAGCACATTGACATGTTCATGGGCACTTTATTTGGTCCTTTCTTTAATCTGTTGGTTAGCTGCTCTTCTTCTGGTTTCACCAAATTAATCTTAACCGGTGAAAGAGTTGAAAGTGGCATCAAAAGTGGGAAGATCTCGGTGGCATCTACCTCCACCATTAATCCTATCCAGAAATCTTTTGCTGCAAAGAAGGAAGTTAATGTTGTGTATGGGGCAAGGGCCCATACCAAGAAGAATGACCGTCTGTCTGTCAATGTTGTTCGAATCTCCAATCCAATTCCTACTCCAACACCATCTGCAAATCATCAACGTTTTGAAACTCCAAGAAGACCATTTACGAGGTTAGGCATGTCACTGTCTCAAGCCCTTCAAAATTTGCTCAAGGCTAATTTAGTGACATTGCGTGATCCTCCCGCCAACCCTGACACCTCGTCACCAAAATATAATCTGAATGCAAAGTGTGCTTACCACTCAAACAGCCCCGGGCACGAGACTAGTCAGTGTTGGGCCTTGAAGAACAAGATCCAGAATTTATTTGACAACAAGACTATTGAATTTGATCCTCCTCCGGCTCCGAATTTAATTACCGCTCCAATGTCGAAGCATGACAAAGGTGTTAATGCTGTCAAAGATAAATTTTCATTGCCTCTGTTGAAGAATTGACTACTCCGCTGAATATAATCAAGAACAATCTGTTGAAAGCTGGGATCTTCCCTGGCTGTAAAAAAGACTGTGTATGATGTACAAGACGACACAATGTTTGTGAAAGGCTGAAGAAAGGCATACAACGCCTGATGGATAGCCATGAAATTCTGTTTGAAAAATCTCCATTTGCCAAGAGTTTGATCAACAAATGTGAAGACCTCTCCATCATTACCATCTCAAACAAACCTATTAGGATCACCTTCAAAGGTCCTATTATGATTTCAAATGAACCCACCATTGCTCCATTAATAATTACCAATCCTAGACCGATTCCTTACTCTTCAAACAAAGCAGTACCATGGAACTACGGTGCTGAGGTGTTCTATCATGGGATTAAACAAGATGCCTGGATCAGAGAAGGAAAAGATGACGATTTCGGCAACATAGCTGGCTCAAGCAAAGTAACTAGAACTGGAAGAATATTCTCACCCAATATCTCACCTCTAGTAGTTACAAAGACGCTCATCCGCATTACTGTCGCCAAGCCAAGTACCGAGACAAAAGGAAAAGGGAAGGTTGTTGAGCCTGATTTGATTGAGGTACCTTCCAAAGGTGTATCTAATGAAGAACCCTTTGCCCGTGAAATGGACGAGATTTTGAAGATCATCAAGAGAAGCGACTTCAAAATTGTAGAACAATTGGGGCAAACCCCCTCTAAGATTTCAATGTTGTCATTGCTGCTTTGCTCCGATGCCCATGCTCGGACATTAATAAAGTTCCTAAAAAAGGCTAATGTCCCCCATGAGACAACAACAGATCAATTTTAGAATTGCGTGGCTAGCCTGACAGCTGATAATGGCTTAGGATTTTCAGATACTGACTTAACACCTCTCAGGAAGAATCACAACAAAGCTTTACATGTTTCTATTGAGTGCAAATGGACTACCTTAGCACATGTGCTAGTCAGCACTGGCTCTTCTCTGAATGTATTACCCAAGGGGGAATTAGACCGTCTCTATTGTGAAGATTTAATCTTGAAGCCAAGTGATATCATCGTAAGGGTGTTTGATGGATCAAAGAGAACTGTTCATGGGGAAGTGGGTCTTCCAATCAAAGTGGGCTCCCAAATCTTCAACTCCACCTTCTATATTATGGATATTCTCCCGACCTATTCTTTTCTGTTAGGTCACCCATGGATTCATAAAGCTGGGGAAGTGACCTCAACCCTCAATCAAAAACTCAAATACCCAGTCAAAGGCAAAATAGTCACCATCTGCGGGGAAGAAGAGTTTATGGTAAGCCACCTTAATTCTTTCAAGTACGTAGAGATGGACAGAGAATTCATTGAGACCCCATGTCAAGCCTTTGAGGTTGTACCACCAATGATTGCTGCTACTAAATGTTCTCCTAATGAGTCTAAAGTTGTTAAGGCCACGCCAAAGATGGTTTCAGTCAAGGATGCCCGTACGACGATTGAAGAAGGAAACTGTGATACTTGGGGACAACTCCTCGATATCCCTTTTAAGGCATAAAAAAATTGGTTTCGGATTCACCATCAAAGCACAGAAGGAGGTGAGGCATGCTCGTGCTAGAAATCCACCTCTTTGCATTGGAAGACACGAAGTCAACACCGTGTGTGATTCTGAAGAAGAAGCTGCATTTGAGGAATGGGTGTACCCAACTACAACGGAGCTGAAGAATTGGCATACAAAGGACTTTGTGCCCATCTCCTTCATTGAGTAGTAATCTACTTGTTATTACTTTTCTTTCAATTCAAGAACATGTCATCTGTAATATTTTGACAATGACTTTTAAGCCATGTGCCTAGCCCGGGGCACTTTGGTCCATTTGTCAAGGGTTTTATTTATGTTCATCCAATTATATGATCATTCAGTACATTGGACTCTTTGGCATTAAAATATTTGTGTTCATTGTCTTTCCTTTCTTTCAAATTCATTTTCAAAATAGTCATGCATCTTACACGCACACACACACACTCTTGCAGGTCTACATCCACTCTGGATCCTATTTCCAATGACTCTACTATTGCCAACTATGACTTTGAATATCCTATCAACTAAGCCGAACAAGAAGGCAAGGAAGATTGTGACATACCAGGAGAACTAGCCAGACTTCTACTATAAGAAGAAAAAGCTATTCAACCACATGAAGAAGCAGTTGAGGTTATCAACTTGGGTACTGAGTCAGATAAGAAGGAAATCAAGATCGGCGCTAACTTGGAAAGTAGTGTAAAGAGTAGGTTGGTTCAGATGTTGCATGATTATATGGAAGTTTTTGCATGGTCTTATGAAGATATGCCTGGGTTGGATACCGACATCGTAGTTCATCGTCTGCCGACAAGAGAGGACTGCCCTCCTGTTAAGCAAAAGGTTCGTCGCATGAGGCCTGATATGTCTGAAAAGATCAAAACTGAAGTGATGAAACAATTTGATGTAGGGTTCCTAGCTGTGACATCATATCCTCAATGGGTTGCCAATGTGGTGCCAGTGCCAAAGAAGGACGGGAAAGTTTACATGTGCGTAGACTATAGGGATCTGAATAGGGCAAGCCCCAAAGATGATTTCCCTCTACCCCACATTGACGTCTTAGTTGATAATACTGCTCAGCATAAAGTCTTCTCTTTCATGGATGGCTTCTCAAGCTATAATCAAATAAGGATGGCTCCCGAATACATGGAGAAGACTACTTTCGTTATGCAATGGGGCACCTTCTGCTACAAGGTCATGTCGTTCGGACTAAAAAATGTAGGGGCAACATATCAAAGAGCTATGGCAGCTTTGTTTCATGATATGATTCATCATGAGATATAGGTATATGTGGATGATATGATTTCCAGATCACAAACCGAGGAAGAACATCTCGATCACCTGCACAAATTATTCGAGAGGCTGAAGAAGTAAAAGCTGAGATTGAACCCTAACAAGTGCACGTTTGGAGTACGCTCTGGAAAGCTTCTAGGTTTCGTTGTCAGCAATAAAGGCATTGAAGTTGATCCTGCCAAGGTAAAGGCTATCCAAGAAATGCCAGTCCCTCATTCTGAAAAAGAAGTCAGAGGATTCTTGGGTCGTCTCAATTACATTGCCCGTTTCATATCACACTTAACTGCAACTTGTGAGCCACTCTTCAAACTCTTGAAGAAAGATCAGGTAGTCATGTGGAACGATGAATGCCAGATTGCCTTTGAAAAAATTAAAGAATACCTACAAGAACCTCATATTCTCATGCCTCCAATTGAAGGAAGACCCTTGATCATGTACTAGACTGTACTAGAGAACTCTATGGGGTGTGTATTGGGCCAACATGACGAGTCTGGCCGAAAAAAGCATGCTATTTATTACCTGAGCAAAAAGTTTACTGACTGTGAAACCAGATATTCACTGCTCGAGAAAACTTGTTATGCTCTGGCATGGGCTGCTCGTCGGCTAAGACAGTATATGTTGACTTATACCACTCTGTTGATTTCTAAAATGGACCCAATCAAGTACATCTTCGAGAAACCTACCCTTTTCGGACGGATAGCCAGATGGCAAATGATCTTGACTGAGTACGACATTCAATACACGACTCAAAAAGCCATCAAAGGAAGTGTACTAGCAGATCATTTGACCTATCAAGCCGTGGATGATTATCAGTCAATGAACTTTGACTTCCCTGATGAGAATATCATGCTGGTAACCGACTGTGCGAAATCTGGACCGTATGACAGACCTGAACAAGGATCCCGATGGACTATGGTATTCGATGGGGCTTCCAACGCCTTGGGTAACAGACCTTAATCAGGTCATATCATAATAGGGTATGACTCAGTTCCCTCATTTACATAAATCTCTCAAGGCTTTGATTCAAGGGGCAATCTTCCAAGATTCAAATGTTGAGGCGAAGCATATCAGGTTCATCTTACCGCATGTAGGGTCCAAATTCTTTGAGCAACTTCAAAGTACAAACTCTTCAAGCTCCAAACATCTGGGGTAATCTATGTCAAGTTCAAGGTGAGATCTAAGGGTACTTCCTCCAGACCTTGGATATTGGGGGCACGTCTTTTCAAAATTTGAATGTTGTAGCAAACTACTGTGAGGCTCGATCAAAAGGAGTTGATTCAAAATGGTTCATTAAAGCCAAACATTTTCAAGATTCGTTTGATCATGGGCATAATGAAAAATAGTGGGGTCATCCACATTATCATCAAACTATTTCCAAGATCATAACCATGAGAATCTCCTCCAAGACCCTACCAACAAATTAGGGAAATACATGCCCCAAAAAGCAAGCTCTCCGCACACTTTCATAATCTCCAATGGATCTTTCTCCTACATCAGCAATCTTCAAAGTTCAAATCAAGTATCAGGAAATCATGATAGCATAACATCAACCATCATGTGACAAGAAACCTTGTTACATAGTCTAACCTCTACGCTTAATCATCAACGACCCATCACATGGGGAACCATTCAACCAATTAGGTGAGTCATAATCATAAAGCATAAGTCTGCATAAATCATTAGCATACATTCATTAGGATATTGTGATCCAAAATCAAGCTATACCTATCATCTCATCTGGCTGACGAGTTCCAACAGCATGGATATAACAAAAAGCCCAATTCCCATTGGTGTGTCAAAATTTCAAAAACGCATATCCAAATGTCACCCATTACATGCATTGGTCAGTCATTCTACGCATTAACACTTGCATCTACATGCATACGTAACATGTCATAGGCCGAGATTTAGGACTCTAAAAATCCAGAGTCAATTTCTAGGGGAGTAACTATTGTAATCTCCAATATCTCCTCAATTATCCCTCTTCGTGAGTCTGTCATACAAGCATTCTTCGTACAACCACCCAAGACGTGAGCAACCTCACACTTTTTCTTATCCGCATTTCATAAAAGACGCGAGCAGCCTAACGCAACCTCATCCACTATTCATTCATAGGCAGCCATACAAAGAATGAGCAACCTCATGCATTCACCATCCGAGTGGTGAGCAGCCTCACACTTTTTAATTAAATGTCTCTAGGTAACCTTACCTATATTTGTGACCTTGTTATCTATTTCACCTTTCCAAGCCACCAAGTTGATACTATTCAAGCAACCATATGGATATTGGTGCAAAGTCAAGTTCCCGTCTGGCATACCTTTTCAACAGACCAGCCCCTAATTGGCATGGCTTCGTAGCAAAAATAAATCTTGGTTGATAGTCTACCTTAAGCATTAGTTTCGCAGTTCAAATAACCGGGGCATTGCATTTATCAATCATCGCATCATTTTAATTCATAACATTATCATATCAAGCATACGTACCATACATCATGTATACATCAAGAATAATCATATCAAACATGCATACATTACATTAAATCATACATGCCCATAGAAAACTGCAGAAAAATCTCAAGGCATGACTACCAGCTAAGACAAAATCAAATTCAAATCCAAGCTCAGCATTATCCATTTACCTTGCTATAGCTACCTTGGTTGACAATGAACACAATCGTCAAAGGTGCCGCTACCAAAATCTCACTAGTTAGCTTACCTATGATTCATATCCACGCTTATTTCTACGACCATGCCTACACCTACGTCCACGTCTACGCCTGCGCCCATGTACACACCTACACCTGCACCTACGATACAAATGTCAAGATACTCTTCATCATGTCCACACCAATTCATCATGTTATGGGATTGATAACTCAAGACCAGTTGTTTAACAAAAGAGAATTATCAAAAACATTTTCAAACTACTTGGAGCATACACACTCAGCGAATATGCACACAGGGTTCCATACATATACAAACATTCAATACACACACTCAGGGTTCCATCCCGGTATCAGGCAGCATACGCCTATATCACACAGCAAAGAAAAAACCTCACCCTCGATTCAATCATCTAAGGGTCAATTAACAAAACACTTCTCCTACGATTCAACCTGTCATCTAAGTCTCCATGACGTGACGTGTTCAGCCCATCACCTAAGTCTCCATGCAGTAATGAACGAAAATTGGTACATTGACTCTAAGCTGCAATGTATTCACAAAACTCGGTACATTGCCTTTAAGCCGCAATGTATTCTCTCAGTACATTGCCTATAAGCCCCAATATATTCACAAAACTCAGTACATTGCCTCTAAACCGCAATGTATTCTCCAAACTCGGTACATTGCCTCTAAACCGCAATGTATTCTCCAAACTCGGTACATTGCCTCTAAGCTGCAATGTATTCACAAAACTCGGTACATTGCCTCTAAGCCTCAATGTATTCTCCAAACTCGGTACATTGCCTTTAAGCCTCAATGTATTCTCCAAACTCGGTACATTTCCTCTAAGCTGCAATGTATTCTCAAAACATAGTACATTGCCTCTAAGCCTCAATGTATTCTCCTAGCTCGATACATTGCCTATAAGCCTCAATGTATTATCCTAGCTCGGTACATTTCCTCTAAGCCTCAATGTATTATCCTAGCTCGGTACATTTCCTCTAAGCCTCAATGTACTCTCCAAACTCGGTACATTTCCTTTGAGCCTCAATGTATTCACAAAACTCGGTACATTGCCTCTAAGCCTCAATGTACTCTCCTCATCCAGTCCACTACCTAAGACATCATGCAGCAGTGCGGTTCCTTGCAATGTAACATAGACCATTGTCTAAGACCTCGGGAAGCAATGTGCTTCTTTACTCCATAACACAAACATCGCCTAAGTCAACATGCAGCGATGTTCGAAAAAAACAAAACTCGGTACATTGTTGTTGTACCCCAATTTTTTCCCCTAAGATCCCTTCATCATACCATGTTGATTCAATCACAACAAGACCATATTAGGGCTTTTGGTTCTTCTCCCTATCTTTAGCTTTTCTCTTTGAGGAATCACCAAGTACCTTGACTTGTTTCCTTTTGTGGTCATGAATATTTTTTGTCTTATTTTTTCCTTTTAATTAATAAAATGCAATGTTGGTTTATCTTGCTTGTTACTAATGTAGGTAAAGGCAATGAGGCTTAGCAAGTAGCCCCATTGGTTCATGAGTTTATTTCCATGCCCTAGTCAATAAAGCTTGAGAAGCTCAAACCTCACCATTGGATTTATTTTGGAAGGAATGGCATGGCAAGGTTATTTTGGTTCACCACATTTAAAAGCTATCAAGATTGATTAAAAACACAAGGGGTTGATTGAAGAAGTTGTCATGCTTGGACAAGGCTTTGTTCCCATTGGTCACAAGTGCATATTTCTCTCAATTATCAAGATATGGAAGTGGTCTTGGTGGCTATGAGTTCTCATTTTCATCCTCAACAACTTTTATTTATAAAACATTTGTATTGGTACAAGAAGGTGGTTCAAAATTGTCAAGTTTCTTCCAAGCATTTTCTTGATCTAGAAGCTAGGGTTTTGAACTTCAAAGAAGCATATCTTGCTCATCTTTTGGTATTTTTTGAGTGACTCCAAAAACATCCTTCTCTTCAAAGATCTATCAAAAAATCACTTCAAAAGTTTCAAAGAGTTTTCATGTGGAAGAAACTTGATGATGAAGAAAGATTACAAGTCCTCCAGATGAACCCCCAATTTCTCATATGTAACTTCAAATGATCATAACTTGGTCAATTTTTATCACCTTAATCCCACTATTTTTCCATAATGATCTTTAGGATGTGAAATTTATGCCTTCTTTTATGTGAAAAGTGAGAAAATGAATGGAAGATCCCCTAAGGATGCAAAAGATTATAGGTCATTTCATGATTTATTTCCAACTTCAACAACTCATAACTCTCTCATTTTTTGGAGATTTTGAATGGTTCAAGTTTCAAAATGTCATTAAAGAGGTCTATTTAATGGAACATATTTTGTTCAAGAGAAAATTCCAAGTGGAAGGCCATTTTTGGATGCAAAACATTATAGGTCACTTTTGAAGGAAAAGTTGAAATATTTCTAAGTATGGAAAGTCAACTTCTTTTTTCCCAACTTTGACTCAATGCAACTTTCAGCTCAAGTATCTATTTGATTCCATTATTTTTTTCATTGCAAAGCTTGTAACCTCATATTTCTAAAGCATCAAGAATCATGCCTTAAGACCCCTTGAGCTGAGAATGCCATTGGATTGAACTTGGTAACTTGGAACTGAAGTTTCTCCATAAGTCAAAATATGAGGTCTTTGTTTTGGATTCTAATCACAAGTTTTCCACGTGTTTTTGTTTCTAAACATGTTTAGTGAAGTTCCAGAATTGATTAGCACAACAAAATGCGCGTTTTGGATGAGTTTTGATCAAATTAGAAGTCACACTTTTCTTGTTTGCAACTTCACACGATTTCCCTCCAAACTTCATTATTTCACACGCTTGGACATTCCATTTGATTCCCTATAAATAGAGGGTCAATCCCCATTCATTTCCTCAAGCTTGGATAGCCAGAATCACCCTGCCAAACTTGCTCCATAACTCAAAATTTGGCTAATTTGAAATCTATTCTCAAGCCTTTTTTTAATCCATTTTTTCCATCAATTCACATTCCATGATCTTCCCTGAAGCTAACCATATAATTACATTCAAGAATCGTGCCCTATATTGCTCCATAGAAGTCCAGTTTCAGAGCTCTACAACTCAACTTCAATAGGTAGATTCATTCATCAATTCTTCAAAACTTTGATATCATTGTGATGCTCTCATTGCCCTGGTTCTAGTCGCAACACTTACTATTATCTAGAAACGTGTTTTGACCATGAATTTTCAAATCCCTTTTAAAAACTTTCCTTCCAAATTGCTTGAGCTACATTTTATATAAATTTGTCGCGAAGGTATGGTTGTCTTCATCTTGGAGAGACGAAGCGAATGGCATAGGTCTGAGCTTCTGATTTTACAGTTTGAGAGACCTGCAATTCACGTTGGTTGGAGGTTAAAGATGGCCAACGTGTCATCTTCTAACCAATGAAGGCGCGCCACTTGTATTTTTTGAAAATCTGATTTAATTAATTATTCAGTGCTTTATTCACTAATGACCATGATATGCACAGCGCGTCAGATCCCTTAGATTTGATTACTAATGTATTTTTACTCTCATCCAATGGTCCATATTTTTTTGACTTTATTTTTCTTTTCTGATTTTTATACTTAATTGTTTTAAATTTTAAAAAATCATAGAAAATTCATTTTTAGTCCAAAAAATCTGAAAAATTTATGAAAAATATTTTTCACTTTTCTCTTTCTGATTTTTATTTTTTCACAATATTATTTTGTGTTTTGACATTTTTTATAAATTTTCACTTTATTTGAATTGTTTTAAATATTTAAAAATACGTTGGTACATTTTTAAATTTTGAAAAAATTATGGAATGACCCAATGATATTGTGAGAAATATTGGTGACCTCATTTTATTTTTGTTTATGGTTTTTTTTAATCATTTTTTGTTTATTTTACTCATTTCTTTTAATTTTAAAAATAGTTTCTGACTTTTAAAAATTACCAAAAAAATTTATAAAATCATTTTAATTCATTTATGATTTTTCTATAGTCTTACTTTTATTTTCTTGGTTAATTTGATCATAGTTGATATTTTTCTCTTTTATTTCTATTTAAAAACATTTTTAAAACCCTTTTTATGTATATATATTAAATGCAATATTATTTTGTTAACATCATTGAATCCATGGTGTTAAGTCTAACTCTACAAAAATGAAGGAATGATTTTAATAATAGTTTCATTTAAATTTAATTCAAATGTGGTTTGTATATTCTCTCTCATCCCTCTTCATCTCATCCCTTTCTTATTGCACTAAGTGTTATTGGAGCATGATCCTTATATCATGTCTCAAAACAAATGGTGCATAGATTGCTATTGACCGACCTCAAAATAGGTGCGACTTCTATATAAGTCCACTTACGATTGCTTAACATAGCGCTAAATTTTATCCCTATTCGAATAAATGATCATTCGTGACCCAAACCTATGTTTGCAAGCCCAAGTATGTTAATTTGATCTCTTTGATCCAATAACCTTGAGATTCATTGTGTGGAGGCTTTGGTTCTACCAATCCTCTAATGAGTTCCAAATACAAGTTTCAAGATGGTCATCCAACTAACCACTAATCATTAATTTGTTTTTACTTTATGCCATTTTTTATTTTTATGCTTTATGCACCATTTACTTTTAGCATTACATTTCATGTCTTTTTTATTTTGCTCACTTGAGCTTTTCTTTTCTCTTCTAAGACACCTAATAATCAACATGAACCATAAAAAGCTTTAATTATACTTATACTATTTGGTTACTATCCTTGGCATTATGGAGTATTGGACTTCTTAGACTTAGGATTAGAGACCTTGATCTTAATTGATATTTTGTCTGGAGTTCTTGAGGTTTACCTCAAGGCATTGGGTTGTTTGTTTATTTTACGTACAAGTTATTGTGATTACATACTTTTTTTGTAATATGGAATTCACCTGTATACAGCCGTTACTCTACCCAATTTTTGTGAATACTTAATACATTTGAAGTTTGGTTCCCTCAAGAGGTCCAGTATCTTTGTTTGCTTGGTTTTAATCCAAAGAATGAGAACTTCATCTTGACTCATAATGTCAAGTTTTGGCTTCTTGTTGGTTACATGGTTCTTGTCCCTAGCTTTTACCTTATGCTTTAGGATAGTCTCTTCTTCTCCTCCCATCTTCTTTAATTTCAAAAAATATTCTCTCTCCTTTGAAAACTCTTCTTGTTTTTTTTAAAACTTGAACCACTTTCATAATAAACTTGGACTTAGGTCCATGCATTTTCAAAACCTTTTTCATAAATAAACTTCAATCAATTTAATAATACCTTGACATTTTTTGTGAGAAGACTAAAAGTCAATCAATCTCATTTAAAACCATTTTTCCACTTTGGCTTTTACTTTAAACTTTTCTCAAAAGATTAGACTCTTGTCAATCCTTGTAGTGATGCAAACAACTATACTTCTATAATATGTAGTGAAGTGAGATATTTTCCACTTGGGTGTTGAGTGAGGCATTGTTGATTTTAAAATCCAAGCCATATCCTCCACTTTGAGATGATGCAAATTCTCCTTCCTCATAATTGTGGGTAGTAAGTATGTTTTCCACACGGACAATGATGATGATGTCTTATCTCATAAAATCAACCAACACATACGTGTTTTTTGTAAAAATTTTAAAAGGTGAACTACGTGTAACCTGATCCCCTATTGCACGAAAGGTGGTACGTAGGCACCAAAGGTTCACAACCGCGGCGGGTGCAAAAATCATAAAAAGTATGTTTCTTCTCTCATCTCCACCATCTATTTTTATACAACATTTTATATCCAAAATATACAGATTTTACAAAGAGGTTCCTGCGGAGTACCGTATATGTTTATGGTGCTAATAGCTTCCCTTTACATAACCAACCCCCCTTACCTTGAATCTTTCCCCCTCTTTTTTTGGGTTACTCGCTCTTTTCCCATTCCTTTGGAAACAATAAAGCACGGTGGCGATTTTGATTTTGATTTGTACAAGTCTAGTCAATCCAATGGCTTAGTTTTAAACATTTATACCGCTACAGAAAAAAATGGCGACTTCACTGGGGATAGATTGACCTCTTGCTGGTCTATCCCTAAGTGGGTTGAGCCCATCTTTGTTTTATATGTATATGTGCTATTGTTGTTTATGTGTTATATGTTGTATATATGTTTGTCTGAATTTTCTTGGTTTTCAGGGTGCTTGGTGATTACTTATAAGTCCTATACCCGGACTTGGGTAAACTTTAAGATAGGACAAGCGATATAGTCATGTTAACTTTGAGGGAGTAATCCCAAAAAAGGAGGCATGAGATCCCCCACTCAGTGGAGGCCTCTTTGATTGTAGTGTTGTTTACCGAGTAATTGAGAAGACATACTGCTTTCGACCTGGGAGTCTGCTGAAACTGAGGACCGTAGAATACCAAACCCATCTTGGCCTTTTAGGTGTAGTGCGGAAGCTATGACGGAGTAATTCGGAAATAGTTGTCATGCGATACTATGCTCGGACGAGTTTTTTTGAGAATATTACTAATTACTGATTTAATCGAGAAGTTGGTAATATCCGAAGGAATGATGTAGACTCTGGGAACCTCTAGAACCTTGTTTGGTAGGTGATAACTTTTAGACCAACACCTTATGGGTAGTAATTTCGACCTCATGCTCGTGACATTGAACCTATGAACCCTATAAGTGTGATCTTTTGAAGAAATCTTATTTCAAGGGACTTAAAAGTTGACCATTTGTGAATATCTCAGGTACTTTTTGACCACGGATTCTGGAAAAAGAAAGAACAGAAAATACAGTTTCAAGGATCCCAAGATAGATGAGTTGATCAGTCTAATTCCCGAGATTGAGTGTTCTGCAGATTTTCGAAAGGAGTATGGATCCCTCATTCCTCTTATGAAGCTGAAGATGGAGGAGGGAATTCTCTTAACCTTGGTCTAGTTCTATGATCCGATGTATCATTGCTTTACTTTTCCCGACTATCAGTTGATGCCTACACTAGAGGAGTATTCTTATTTGTTGGATTTACCTGTTACCGATCGTGTTCCTTTTACTGGTTTGGAGGGTGAGCCAAAACCACATGAGATTGCTGCTTTGATTCATCTGGGGAAGTATGAGGTGGAAGCCCATATGACTACTAAAGGAGGGATTAGAGGATTACCAGCCCAGTTTATATTGGAGAAAGCTCGTTACTTTTCCAGGATGAAGAGTACAATCGCTTTTGAGGCCATCTTTGCTCTACTTACTTACGGGTTGTCCTTATTTCCTAATGTGGACAAGTTTGTTGACGTTAATGCTATCAGGATCTTAATGATTGGAAACCCAGTTCCTACCTTGTTGGGTGATGCTTATTACTCTATTCATCTTCAGAATTCTTATCATGGAGGGATGATTATCTGTTGTACGTCTTTGTTGTACCGGTGGTTTATCTCTCATATGCCTCAGTCTGATGCTTTCTGGGATGTCAGTAAGGAACCTCGTTGGGCTCCTAAGATCATGGCCCTTACTCACTCGGATATTGATTGGTATCATCGAGCTTACAAGGATATAGAGATTGTTGACAGTTGTGGTAGTTTCCCTGATGTACCTCTTCTTGGTACAAAGGGAGGAATTAACTATAACCCTGTTCTTGCACGACGACAGCTTGGTTATCCGATGAGGGATAAACTAAATAGTATTCATTTGAGTAGTTTCTTTCTAAAGGAGGGAGAAGACCATAGGGAAGCTAAGGAGCATATTGCAAAGGCCTGGCGTCACATTCATAAGAAGAGTAGGAAAGACTTGGGACCTAGGGGAGATGTTTCTTTGGGGCCATATCTTCAATGGGTCCAAACGAGAGCTATTCAGTTGAAGATGTTGTATTCCCGGGAGACACCTATGCTTGATTTATTTGTGAAGACCACTCCTCCCTTATTCGATGATATAGAAGAGCTACATCTTGCTTTGGTCAGGATGCAACAGTAAAAGGATGCTTGGAAGAACAAGTGCCAAACTTTAGAGATTTCCTATAGAGCAGACTTGAAGGAGAAAGACGACTTGATTGAGATCCTTGAGATTCGAGCGGTAGAGACTATGGATAGGCAAGGGGATTTATTTTCTCCTAAGCCTCAGTCAGATTCTAGTTGCTCACTTCCCGATTCAGGTGATTGGAAGAAGGTTGTGACCAGATATGCGGAAGAGAACCAGAGGTTGAAGGCTCAGATTTCCAGGCTTATAGGGAAGCGCCAGCGTATAGAGTGATCTCCGACAGCTTTACTTCTCAGGGTTTTAGACTTTATTTTTATCTTGTACATGGGATTCTTGATACTTGTAACCCATTTTGAAGTTATTATAATAAATTTTTTCAGTATTTTCAAATGTGTTATTACTTTGATATTTGCAATATGTTTATAAACTTTAAATCCCTTGAAATACTAAATAACAAAATAAAATCATATGAATTGTATATCATGCATCATATTGTACATATTTCTTGCATTTGTTATGCATATCCAGGTGTCTTACCAAGCTTCTTTACTTCGTTCAGCAAGCTGACTCACCACTAAAACACTCGGGCTAATTTCAGAAGGAAGATGGACAACTTAGAACAAGAGAATGCTACTCCAACTGTTGTTCAGAATCGCATGCCTCGAGGTTATCCATAGGGAATTCCATAGAACTTTGCGCCTGAAGGTTTCAATCTCGACCCTCAAGACACCCCAGTTGTTCAGACTATTGTTACTCCTGCACCTCCTGTGGTGCATGCTGCTCCTGTTGTACCTCCTTCAGTGAATATGGTTCCGTTTGTTAATGATGATGTGTGTCATCCTTTTCCTCCACCAAGTGAAGACTTGGGTCTCTATGACATAATGGATAATTTTCGAGAGCAGTTTGACAAGATGCAGAGGAAGATGAAGGCCCTTAGAGGAAAAGAGTTATTCGGGCAGAATGTGAATGAATTATGCTTGGTCCTGAATGTTAAGATACCTGCAAAGTTTAAGGTCCCAGATTTTGAGAAGTACAAGGGAAACACTTGCCCTCATGCTCATCTAGTAATGTATGTAAGGAGAATGTCTACCCATACTGATGATCAGCGTTTGCTGATTCACTTTTTTCAGGATAGTTTGATCGGTGTTGTGCTGAAGTGGTATATGAGTTTGGACAGCATCAAAATTCGTACTTTTAATGATTTGGGAGAAGCATTTATCAGACAATACAAGTACAACATGGACATGGTGCCTGACTGTGATCAACTCAGGGCCATGGTTCAGAAAGACAGGGAATCATTCAAAGAATATGCACAGAGATGGCGTGAGGTAGACGCCCAAGTCATTCCTCCCATGGAATAGAAGGAGATGACTAAGATTTTATTGAAAACTATGGGTGTTTTCTACTATGAAAGGATGGTAGCACGTGCGCCAAGTGACTTTACTGAAATGGTAGGCATGGGTATCCGTTTAGAAGAGGCTGTAAGAGAGGGCCGTCTAACAAAGAGTGAAGGATCTGGAGGTGCGAAGAAGCCATCTTATGGGTTTACCAAGAAGAAGGAAGGGGATGCAAATGTTGTTATGCAAGAGAGGAGGGTTAATCCTCCTAGAAGAAATTATCAGCGTCATCAGCAAGTCGCCTAAGTTACTCCAGTTGTTAATGTAGCTCCAACCATCATTGCTTATCAGAGACCATCCCAGTAGGGGAATCAAGTGCATAATCAGAGAAGGGAGATTTATGACCCTATTCCTATGAGTTATACGGATTTACTACCGGCAGTGATTCAGAAGAAGTTGGTTCAGACACGACCACCTCTCGCTGTACCGTCACCTTTTCCTTGGTACTACAAGGAAGACCAAACATGTGCTTTTCATCAGGGAGCACCAGGGCATAATGTTGAGAATTATTATCCTTTGAAGACTGAGGTGTAGAAATTAGTGAAGTATGGTATTCTATCTTTCAAGGATGTGGGTCCTAATGTGAAAGAAAATCCTCTACCCAAGCATGGAGGAGAAAACACTGTGAATATGGTGGCCGGTTGTCCAGGCAACTTCCGGATTTTTGATATTCATCTGGTTAGAGGAGATTTGGTGAAAATGCATGCAGACCTCTATAAATTTAGCTATTATACACATGACCATTCCGGTTGTGCTATTTACAGTACAGACATATAGGGTTGCGATAAGATAAAGGCTGATTTGCAGGAGATGATGGATGAGGGCCTCATCCACATAATCAGGCCTAGGGAAGAGTATGAAGAGGAGATAAATATATTTTCTGGATGTCCGGGAGAGTTTAGAATTTTTGATGTGGAGTATATGAATGAAGACCTTGTGCAATTGCATGCTACTTTCTTCCACTTAGTTGGTCAGGTGGAACATCAGTGTGGATCTTGCCGAATTTGCTGTCAAGACTCCCGAGGATGTTCTATTGTGAGGAAAGGTGTTCAGTTGTTATTGGATGATGGAACTATCAAGGTTACGAGTCAAAGGGATGATTACCATGAAGTTGATATGATTGAGGTTTGTTTGGCTGAAGAAGAGTCGGATGATGAGTATGCCTCTGCAGATGAGTATTTCACCTTAGATGATGATTTGTTTTCCAGAGATGACTCAATGGTGTCTGATTATGTTGAAGAAGGGGTAAACGTTATTGTGCCCTATTTTGGTACACCCGCCCATTTTAAAGTTGAGTATTATAGCAAGCCAGCTGTTACCCCATTGGTGATCAGTTTGCCAGGTCTCGTCCCCTACAAGTCAGATAAGGATGTACCCTACAAGTATAATGCTACAATCTTAGAGGATGGTGTGGAAGTTCCCATCTTGCCAATGCCTGATGTTGAGACTAGCAGAGTGGCCCGCAGCGGTCGTGTGTTTGCACCAGTTGTTCGTGGAGATGTTAGCACAGGAAAGAAAATTGCTGAGAATGTTGAACCCAAGAAGGTTACGGGTGAATCTAGTGGAGCTACGTTAGAGAAAGAAGTGGATGATATTTTAAAGATAATCAAGATGATTGACTACAGAATCATAGATCAGCTACTGCATACTCCTTCAAAAATATTTATCTTGGCTTTATTGATGAACTCCTCTGCTCACAGAGAATCCCTGATGAGGGTACTGGATCAAGCTTTTGTGGAAAGTGACATGCCTATAGACCAATTCAGCAGTGTAGTAGGGAATATTATGTCATGTAATAACCTGATTTTCTGGACGATGAATTTCCAGATGAATGAAGGAATCATAATCTGGCCCTCCACATTTCTATGAACTGCAAGAATGATTCACTATCCAATGTGCTGATTGATAATGGATCAGCATTGAACGTTATATCGAGGAGCACACTTATGAAGTTGAAATATCAAGGGACGCCCATGCGCCCAAGTGGCATTATTGTGAAAGCGTTTGATGGATCGAGGAAGTCTGTTATCGGTGAAGTGGACTTGCTTATTCATATATGCCCACATTTGTTTCAGATTACTTTCCAGGTCATGAACATTGTACCCGATTATAGTTGTTTGCTAGGAAGGCCATGGATACATGAGGCAGGGGCCGTCACTTCAACTTTACACCAGAAACTGAAGTTTGTACGTGAAAGAAAAGTGGTAATCATAAATGGAGAGCAGGCATTATTGATATCTCATTTGTCCTCTTTCAGCATTGTGAAGGCGGATGAAGCTGCTATTGGAACCCAGTTCCAAGCTTTATCCATTGACAACATAAGAGGAAATGAGAATTCTATGGTTTCACTCAAGGATGCGCAGCAAGTTGTGCGTAAGGGTCATAAATAAGTTTGGGGACAGATTGTGGATCCACCTGTAAACAAGAACAAAGCTGGCTTTGGGTTCCCTTTGAAGAATGACAGAGGTAAGAGCATGAAGCTGAAGTCTGCTGCAGGCAAGTACCAAGACATCTTCCGTAGCAGGGGTTATATCCATCCAACTGTCTTTGGGATTAATGCCATTATGGAAGATAAAGCAGAGCCGGAAATGCCAAATTACGTGACGAACGGAGTTAGGGTTCAGAACTGGATCACCATTGATGTTCCCTGTTGCATACATGTTTCAAAGTAATTTGTTTTGTTAATATTTTTGAAAAGCTTTCACTCTTCCCAAGGTGGAAGTATTAATATTGTATGGGCTTATCTGTTTGTTGTGACTTTTAAAATCAATAATAAAAGTTAACTATGTTCCCAAGTTGTGTCTTTATTTTATGCTTTTTCTTGGAAAATGGTAATCAGAAAAAACCTTTCAAAATAAATAATAACTGAAATTCAATTTGCATGATCACTTGTTATATGTGTCAGTTTCTAAAAGCAATCATAAATCACATGTGCAGATTAATTAAAAAACCCGTTGAATACAATGACCCTACACCCTCTCCAAACTTTGAATGTCATGTGTATGGGGTCGAAGAAGAAGACTATGATGAGATTCCAGAAAAGGTCTCACGGTTGCTTGAGCGCAAGGAGAGTTCCATTCAGCCATATAAAGAGCCTTTTGAAGTAATCAATTTTGGTTCAGAAGAAGATCCTAAAGAAGTTAAGATTGGAGCATTGTTGCATCCTGATGTGAAGAGTAGGTTGATTGAGTTGTTGAAAGAGTATGTGGATATCTTCGCTTGGTCTTATCAAGATATGGCTGGTCTAGATACAGATATTGTAGAGCACCGTTTTCCATTGAAGCCAAAGTGTCCGCCAATCAAACAGAAGTTGAGAAGAACTCACCCAGATATGGTAGTGAAGATCAAAGAGGGGGTTCTAAAGCAGATTGATGTCAGTTTTCTTATGACGTTAGTGTATCCCCAATGGATCGCCAATATTGTCCCAGTACCAAAGAAAGACTGAAAAGTTTGCATGTGCGTAGATTGCAGAGATCTAAATAAAGCTAGTCCAAAAGATGATTTCCATTTCCACACATTGACATGTTAGTGGATAGCACAACAAAATTCAAAGTATTCTCGTTCATGGACGGATTTTACGGGTATAATAAAATAATAATGGCTCTAGAGGACATGGAAAAAACAACGTTTATCACACCATGGGGAACAATCTGTTACAGAGTGATGCCCTTCGGGTTGAAGAACGCTGGTGCAACGTACCAGAGGGCTATGACAACCCTATTCCATGATTTGATGCACAAGGAAATCAAGGTATATGTTAATGATGTGATTGCTAAATCCCAGACTGAAGAAGGGCATGTAGAAGATTTATTGAAGTTGTTTCAGCGTTTGATGAAGTATCATCTCTGCTTGAATCCAAATAAATGTACCTTCGGTGTTCGATCAGGGAAATAGTTGGGTTTCATTGTTAGGCAGAAAGGAATTGAAGTTGACCCTGATAAAGTCAAAGCAATTCAAGAAATGCCAGTGCCGAGAACTGAAAAACAAGTCAGAGGGTTCCTCGGGCGTTTGAATTATATTTCCAGATTCATTTCCCACATGACTGCAACATGTGAACCGATCTTTAAGTTGTTAAATAAAAATCAAGGTTGTTAGTGGACGGATGACTGCCAAAAAGCATTTGAAAGTATTAAAGAATATCTGCTTGAACCTCCTATCTTGCTCCCTCCTGTTGAAGGAAGACCATTGATTATGTATCTGACAGTGTTAGATAGTTCCATGGGCTGTATTCTGGGACAACAAGATGAAACGGGGAAGAAAGAGTATGCCATTTATTATCTCAGTAAATTTTTTACTGATTGTGAGTCGTGGTGTTCCATGCTGGAAAAGACATGTTGTGCTCTGGCCTGGGCGGCAAAACGTTTGCGGTAGTATATGTTGAATCACACCACTTGGTTGATCTCCAAAATGGATCCAATCAAGTACATTTTTGAAAAGCCTGCTCTTACCGGGAGAATTTCCCGTTGGCAGATGTTGTTATCTGAATATGATATCGAATACCGCACTCAAAAAACCATTAAAAGCAGCATGTTGGCAGATTATCTTGCTCACCAACCAGTTGATGATTATCAGTCTGTGAAGTATGAATTTCCCGATGAGGATGTGATGTTTCTGAAAGTGAAAGATTGTGATAAACCATTGCCTGGGGAAGGTCCTGATCCTGAATCTCGTTGGAGTATGATATTTGATGGAGCTGTGAATGCTTATGGTAAAGGAATTGGTGTTATGATTATCACTCCACATGGATCGCACATTCATTTCACTGCAAGGTTAACATTTGATTGTACTAATAATATGGAAGAATGTGAGGCTTGCATCATGGGTCTCAAGGAAGCTATTGATCTCAAAATTAAAATTCTAGATGTGTATGGAGATTCAGCTTTGGTAATAAATCAGATTAAAGGAGAATGAGATACTTGTCACCTTGGCTTGATCCCTTACAAATATTATGTTAGAAGATTGTTACCCTTCTTTAATAAAGTTGAATTCCCTCACATTCCTAGAGATGAAAAACAAATGGCGGATGCTCTGGCAACTCTGGCTTCTATGTATCAAGTAAATACTTGGAATGATATACCTCAAATTATGGTTCAGAGACTGGATAGGCCCACTCATGTGTTTATAATAAAGGAGGTAGCAGATGAGAAAGCTTGGTATTATGATATCAAGCATTTTATTCAAACTCAGGAATACCCGATTGGTGCATCAAATAAAGATAGAAAGACATTGAGAAGATTAGCTGGCAGTTTTTTCCTCAGTGAAAATGTGTTGTACAAGAGAAATCGTGACATGGTCCTACTTAGATGCGTGGATAGACACGAAGCAGACATGTTGATGCATGAGATTCATGAAGGCTCATTTGGAACTCATGCAAATGGACATTTTATGGCTAAGAAGATGCTAAGGGCAGGTTACTATTGGCTGACAATGGAATCTGATTGTTACAAATTTGCAAAGAAGTGTCATAAATTCCAGATTTATGCGGACAAGGTTCATGTGCCTCCGACACTTCTCAATGTGATCTCTTTCCCATGGCCTTTCTCTATGTGGGGTATTGACATAATTGGGATGATAGAGCCCAAGGCTTCGAATGGGCACCGTTTTATCTTGGTAGCAATCGATTACTTCACCAAGTGGGTGGAGGCTGCTTCATATGCTAATGTAACTAAGAAGGTAGTTGTGCGCTTCATTAAGAATAATCTCATATGTCGGTATGGTGCACCGAGCAGAATTGTCACTGACAATGGCTCGAATATGAACAACAAGATGATGACAGAACTTTATGAGGAATTCAAGATTATCCATCATAATTCATCTCCGTACAGGCCGAAGATGAATGGGGCTGTTGAAGCTGCTAATAAGAATATCAAGAAGATTATCCAGAAAATGGTTGTTACTTATAAGGATTGGCATGAAATGCTCCCTTTCGCTTTGCATGGATATCGAACATCTGTCCTCACTTCAACAGGAGCAACCCCGTTCTCCCTTGTGTATGGAATGGAAGTTGTGCTCCCAATCGAGGTTGAAGTCCCATCTTTGCATGTGATAATGGAAACCAAGTTGTCAGAGGATGAATGGGTCCAGAGCCGGTTTGACCAATTAAATTTGATCGAAGAAAAGAGAATGGCGTCTTTGTGTCATGGATAATTATATCAGAAGAGAATGAAGAAAGCTTTTGATAAGAAGGTAAAACCTCGTAAATTCAGAGAAGGCAACCTCGTGCTCAGGAAGATCGTGTCTTTTAACGCTGATTCTAGGGGCAAGTGGACTCCCAATTTTGAAGGCCCATATGTTGTCAAGAAAGGCTTCTCTGGCGGTGCATGAATTCTTGAAACTATGGATGACGAAGAGTTCCCACATCCCGTGAATGCTAATGTAGTCAAGAAATACTTCGCCTAAAGAAATAAAAGAACAGCTCACTAAGTTGAAAACCCGAAAGGGCGGCTTAGGCAAAAAAGAGTGTCTTGGTAGGCCGAAAAACCGAAAGGGAGGTCTAGGAAAAAATTAGAGACATAAACAAAATAAATTTCCCGCTAAGCTGAAAACCCGCAAGGGCATCTTAGGCAAAAGTTAGGGACTTTCTTGGCAAGTAACTACATCAGACAAGACTTGATCATTGAAGAAACAATTTTCTCGGATCCTCATCATACTTCAACAGAAGCTGCTGCTCAGGATTTCAAAAGTTGTTAGAGGGGATAGTGGTCATTGTATCTCAATGTATCTTTTCCATTATAAATTACCATTTTATGAACTTTGTAATTATCCATGGAGTCTCGCCATTCGAAGACTGCCATTCTATTAATGAAATTTGAGCTTTTACCCAATTCTTTGTATTTCTTATTTTATTTAGCTTGCAAAGACTCCATTTATTATTGATAATAACCTTCAAAGAAAAAAGATTAAATAACAAAATTGATTTTCAAAAAGAACTTACAATTTGCTTTTACTTCAAAACTTGTGACGCAAGAGAAAAACAAAAATGGTGATCCCAGGAAAGGACGAACTCCAGTTGCTTTTAAGAATTTTTTCTTCCCGGAGAAGTTTTTCTCAAAATGTTTCGCCATGTAGGGTTTGTAACTCCAGTACCCCCAGACAAGTTTTGGTTCAGTTCTTCTCTTTCCTGAGTTTGCATGATATGAAGATTCACTCCAAGTTTTCTCCAGTGAAAGTTTTGTTTGTTTAATAGAAGTTCTTTCTTCCCAGAGAAGTTGGTACAATGATTACTCTCGAAGAATACGGGCCTCTATTTTCCCCAGTGAAGAATGTATATTGATTTTCCCTTTGTGAATGTGGTGTTGACCTCCCCAATGAAGTTGGTGCGAATTCCCCAGTAAATGTTTTGATGATTTGATGTCCGTCTTCCCTACTTGAAATTGATTTTTCAAGTCCCTGGTAGAGATGTTACTTTTGAATATATTTGATTCCCTGTTGAAGACTGGGTGCTATTCCCTGGTAAAGACTGGAGAAGGATGTTGTATCTCTATATCTGTATTGTTTGGTCTTTATGTTTTGTTTACTTCCGGATTACGTTTCTCCCCAGTAAAGTTAAACCGGGAAGTAGGTTTTGTTTCCTCAGTTGGCACTTACTTTTTCTTAGATTATTCATCTTAGATGTAATTCAGCCGAGTGTTGACTGTGCTCGAGTTGGTTTGGCCTGTTTACTCCCAGTGTTATATATCTGTTTTGTCAGCATATGCACGATAACACTCGTACATTCATACATACATCATGCATAGCTAAAATTGGCAAATCATCGCTCATTCCCATTTTTGTTGACATATTACCCTGTTTTGTAGAGTTATGTTGTCCTCTCTCCAATATATTATGGGCCTTAAGTAGAAAGTGTATGTTCTTTCAATTTCCCCACTGAGTTATCCCTCGTGGAAGATTTTTGCTTTAGCCTTCTTGTACAGCTTTTGTCTCGGTGATTTGGGTTTCCCTCTTGAGTCTATTTCTCAAAGGAAGTGTTTTGGACGACTGTCTCTTTCCATTTTATTTCTAGTTTGAATATTTTATCCTCGGCAATATTATCACTTTGGATTTCTGCAAGCTTCGAGCATTGGTTTGAGAATGTGCATTTATTTTGCACGAGAAGACTTTATCTCCTGAGCAGGAGTATATCTGGCTTTCCCCGGAAAGTCATTTTTACAATCCTTCCTATAACAGCAAGTAGCAGGTCTCTTTATTTGAGCAACTTATACTTCCCTATAAAGGTCGATGTTTTTTTTTTCTATCTTCTCTATGAGTGGGTAGTTTGCAGTTAGTTGTCAAATTACTCCCGTGGATGGCAAGATTTCTAATATTGCAGAGACAGTTCATTGTGAAATTTTGACATATGGTAGTCTCTTTATTTGAGACAGCTTATATATCACCCTTCCCAGGAGGAGTGCCTTGGTTAAAGAAGAAGTTGAGACCCGTTCTAGGTGAAATGCCAGAATTTTGGGGAAACTTGTTATCTTTTTGCTACCTTTAGTGAATGTTGGTAGTTCATCATCAGTGAACGGTGATGCTATGATATATTCTCTCTCTCTCTCTCTCTCTCTCTCTCTCTCTCTCTCTCTCTCTCTCTCTCTCTCTACCTTCAGTGAAACTTGGTAGGTCACCTTCAGTGAAAGTTGGTGATTGTTATCTTTTTGCTACCTTCAGTGAACGTTGGTAGTTCATCGTCAGTGAACAGCGATGCTATGATATTTTCTCTTCTACCTTCAGTGAAATTTGGTAGGTCTTCGGCAGTGAACGTCGATGATTTTCTCTCTCTACCTTCAGTGAAAGTTGGTAGGTCACCTTTAGTGAAAGTTGGTGATTGTTATCTTCTTTCTACCTTTAGTGAACGTTGGTAGTTCAACATCAGTGAACGGAGATGCTATGATATATTTTCTCTTCTACCTTCAGTGAAAGTTGGTAGGTCTTCGGCAGTGAACATCAATGATTTCTTCTCTCTAACTTCAGTGAATGTTGGTAGTTCATCGTCAATGAACGGAGATGCTATGATATATTATCTCTCTACCTTCTGTGAAAGTTGGTAGGTCACCTTCAGTGAAAGTTGGTGATTTTTATCTTTTTGCTACCTTCAGTGAACTTTGGTAGTTCATCGTCAGTGAACGGCGGTGCTATGATATATTTTCTATTCTACCTTCAATGAAAGTTGGTAGGTCTTCAACAGTGAACATTGATGATTTCTTCTCTCTACCTTCAGTGAACATTGGTAGCTCACCGTCAGTGAACGTCAGTGTTGTTATCTCGTTCCTCTTTCTACCTTCAGTGAACGTTGATAGTTTTGCCTTCAGTAGGAGTTGGTGTATTCTCTGACCATTTTATCATCCTCTATGAGTCAGGTCTTTTGATCCACCAGTGATTTATTTTCCTGGTTGGGTTTCTCTCTTATTTCTTTATTTCCTTTGTTACATATCCAGTGGTGTTTTGCGTCTCTTTGATTTTGTTTATATGCATTCATGCTCATAAGCATTGCATGGCGTCTTAGGGCCAAAATATGGTTTGTTTTATATTTAAGTATCTTTGATCGCGTCGACACGAAGATTTTTGACCTTCATATCTCCAGATAGAAGAAACTTAAATAAGGGAAGCTATTGTACCCCAAATTTTTCCACTAAGATCCCTTCATCATACCATGTTAATTCAATCACAACAAGTCCACATTAGGGATTTTGGTTCTTCTCCCTATCTTTAGCTTTTCTCTTTGAGGAATCACCAAGCATCTTGACTTGTTTCCTTTTGTGGTCATGAATATTTTGTCTTATTTTTTCCTTTTAATTAATAAAATGCAATGTTGGTTTTTCTTTCTTGTTACTAATGTAGGTAAAGGCAATGAGGCTTAGCAAGTTTCCCCATGGGTTCATGAGTTTATTTCCATGCCCTAGTCAATAAAGCTTGAGAAGCTCAAACCTCACCATTGGATTTATTTTTGAAGGAATGGCATGGCAAGTTTATTTTGTTTCACAACATTTAAAAGCTATCAAGATTGATTCAAAAACACAAGGGGTTTATTGAAGAAGTTGTCATGCTTGGACAAGGCTTTGTTCCCATTGGTCACAAGTGCATATTTATCTTAATTCTAAAGATATAGAAGTGGTATTGGTGGCTATGAGTTCTCATTTTCATCCTCAACAACTTATATTTATAAAACATTTGTATTGGTACAAGAAGGTGGTTCAAAATTGTCAAGTTTCTTCCAAGCATTTTCTTGATCTAGGAGCTAGGGTTTTGAACTTCAAGGAAGCATATCTTACTCATCTTTTGGTATTTTTTGAGTGATTCCAAAAACATCCTTCTATTCAAAAGGCTATCAATAAATCACTTCAGAATTTTCAAATAGTTTTCATGTGGAAGAAACTTGATGATGAAGAAAGATTACAAGTCCCCCAGATGAACCCCCAATTTCTCATGTGTGTCTTCAAATGATCATAACTTGGTCAATTTTTATCACCTTGAGACCACTCTTTTTCCATAATGATATTGAGGATGTGAACATTATGCCTTATTTTATGTGAAAAGTGAGAAAATGAATGGAAGATTCCCTAAGGATGCAAAGGATTATAGGTCATTTCATGATTTTTTTTGCCAACTTCAACAACTCATAACTCTCTCAATTTTTGGAGATTTTGAATGGTTCAAGTTTCAAAATGTCATTCAATAGGTATATTTCATGCCATCTTTTTTGGTCAAGAGAAAAATCCAAGTGGAAGGCCATGTTTGGATGCAAAACATTATAGGTCACTATTGAAGGAAAAGTTGGAATATTTCTAAGTATGGAAAGTCAACTTCTTTTTTCCCAACTTTGACTCAATGCAACTTTCATCTCAAGAATCTATTTTATTCCATTCTTTTTCCATTACAAATCTTGTAACCTCATATTTCTAAAGCATCAAGAATCATGCCTTAAGACCCCTTGAGTTGAGAATGCCATTGAATTGAACTTGGTAACTTGGAACTGAAGTTTCTCCATAAGTCAGAATTTTAAGTCTTTGTTTTGGCTTCTAATCACAAGTTATCCATGCGTTTTTGCCTCTAAACATATTTAGTGAAGTTCCAGAATTGATTAGCACAACAAAACGCGTGTTTTGGATGAGTTTTGATCAAATTAGAAGTCACACTTTTCTTGTTTACAACTTCACACGATTTTCCTCCAAACTTCATCATTTCACACGCTTGGACATTCCATTTGATTCCCTATAAATAGAGGGCCATTCCCCATTCATTTCCTCAAGCTTTGATATCCAAAATCACCCTGCCAAACTTGCTCCATAACTCAAAATTCAGCTAATTCGAAATCTATTCTCAAGACTTTTTTTAATCCATTTTTTCCATCAATTCACATTCCTTGATCTTCCCTGAAGCTAACCATATAATTACATTCAAGAATCGTGCCCTATATTGCTCCATAGAAGTCCAATTTCAGAGCTCTGCAACTCAACTTCAATAGGTAGATTCCTTCATCAATTCTTCAAAACTTTGATATCATTGTGATGTTCTCATTGCCCTGGTTCTAGTCGCAACACTTACTTTTATCTGGAAACATGTTTTGACCATGAATTTTCAAATCCCTTTTCAAAACTTTCCTTCCAAATTGCTTGAGTTACACTTTATATAAATTTGTCGCGAATGTGTGGTTGTCTTCGTCTTGGAGAGACGAATCGAATGGAATAGGTCTTAGCTTCTGATTTTACTGTTTGAGAGACCTGCAATTCACGTTGGTTAGAGGTTGAAGATGACCAACGTGTCATCTTCCAACCAATGAAGGCGCGCCACTTGTTTTTTTTTTAAATCTAATTTAATTAATGATTCAATGCTTTATTCACTAATTACCATGATATGCACAGCACGCCAGATCCCTTGGATTTGATTACTAACGCGTTTTGACTCTCATCCAATGGTCCACATATTTTTGACTTTATTTTTCTTTTCTGATTTTTATACTTAATTGTTTTAAATTTCAAAAAATCATAGAAAATTCATTTTTAGTCCAAAAAATCTGGAAAAAAATTATGAAAAATATTTTTGACTTTCCTCTTTCTGATTTTTATTTTTTCACAATTTTATTTTGTGTTTTTATATTTTTTATAAATTTTCACTTTATTTGAATTGTTTTAAATATTTAAAAATACTTTGGTACATTTTTAAATTCTGAAAAAATTATGGAATGATCCAATGATATTGTGACAAATATTGGTGATCTCATTTTTTTTAATTTTTATCATTTTTGGTTTATTTTACTCATTTCTTTTAATTTTAAAAATAGTTTCTGACTTTTAAAAATTACCAAAAAAATTTATAAAATCATTTTAATTCATTTTTTATTTTTCTATGGTCTTACTTTTATTTTCTTGATTAATTTGAATATAGTTGATATTTCTCTCTTTTATTTCTATTTAAAAACATTTTTAAAACCCTTTTTTATGTATATATTAAATGCAATATTATTTTGTAATTATTTTCTGGCTGATCTTGGATTAAATTTTTGGTCATGAACTTTGTTAACATCATTGGATCCATGGTGTTGAGTCTAACTCTACAAAAATGAATGGATGATTTTAATAATAGTTTGATTTAAGTTTAATTCAAATGTGGTTTGTATATTCTCTCCCATCCCTCTTCATCTCATCCCTTTCTTATTACATTAAGTGTTATTAGAGCATGATCTTTATATCATGTCTCAAAACAACTGGTGCATAGATTGCTATTGACCGGCCTCAAAATAGGTGCGACTTCTATATAAGTCCACTTACGATTGTTTACATAACGCTAAATTTTATCCCAATTCGAATAAATGATCATTCGTGGCCCAAACCTATGTTTTCAAGCCCAAGTATATTAAATTGATCTCTTTGATCCAATAACCTTGAGAATTATTGTGTGAGGGCTTTGGTTCTACCAATCCTCTAATGGATCTACAACACTTTTGGTCAACGCGGATCACTTAAACATCGTTGATCATTAAATGGTACTTTAGAGGATTCCAAATGGATGATATACTTGACAAAAAGCAAATGCAACTTGTTGTGTGGAGGCTTTGGTTCTACCAATCCTCTAATGAGTTCCAAATGCAAGTTTCAAGATGGTCATCCAACTAACCACTAATCATTAATTTGTTTTTACTTTATGCCCCTTTTTATTTTTATGATTTATGCACCATTTACTTTTAGCATTATATTTCATGTCTTTTTTTTATTTTGCTCACTTGAGCTTTTCTGTTCTCTTCTAAGACACCTAATAATCAACATGAACCATAAAAAGCTTTAATGATACTTGGACTATTTGGTTACTATCCTTGGCATTATGGAGTATCGTACTTCTTGGACTTAGGATTAGAGACATTGGCCTATGTTGGAGACCTTGACCTTAATTTATATTTTGTCTAGAGTTCTTGAGGTTTACCTCAAGGCATTGGGTTGTTTGTTTGTTTTGCATGCAGGTTATTGTGATTACATACTTTGTTTGTAATCTGGAATTCACCCGTATACAGCTGTTACTCTGCCCAATTTTTTTGAAGACTTAATACATTTGAAGTTTGGTTCCCTCAAGAGGTCTAGTATCTTTGTTTGCTTGGTTTCAATCCAAAGAATGAGAACTTCATCTTGAATAATAATGTCAAGTTTTGGCTTCTTGTTGGTTACATGGTTCTTATCCCTAACTTTTACCTTATGCTTTAGGATAGTCTCTTCTTCTCCTCCCATCTTCTTTAATTTCAAAAAATCTTCTCTTTCCTTTGAAAACTCTTCTTGTTTTTTTAAAAAAAAACTTGAACCACTTTCATAATAAACTTGGACTTAGGTCCATGCATTTTCAAAACCTTTTTCATAAATAAACTTCAATAAATTTAATAATACCTTGACATTTTTTATGAGAAGACTAAAATTCAATCAATCTCATTTAAAACCATTTTGCCACTTTGGCTTTTACTTTAAACTTTTCTCAAAAGATTAGACTCTTGTCAATCCTTGTAGTGATGCAAACAACTATACTTCTATAATATATATAGTGAAGTGAGATATTTTTCACTTTGGTGTTGAGTGAGGCATTGTTGATTTTAAAATCCAAGCCATATCCTCCACTTTGAGATGATGCAAATTCTCCTTCCTCATAATTGTGGGTAGTAAGTATGTTTTTCACACAGACAATAACGATGATGTCTTATCTCATAAAATCAACCAACATATTTGTGTTTTTTTTTTAATTTTTAAAAGGTGAACTACGTGTACCCTGATCCCCTATTGCACGAAAGGTGGTACGTAGGCACCAAAGGTTTGCAACCGCGGCGGGTGAAAAAATCATAAAAAATATGTTTCTTTTCTCATCTCCACCATCTATTTTTATACAACATTTTATAGCCAAAATATACAGATTTTACAAAGAGTTTCCTGCAGAGTACCATAGATGTTTAGGGTGCTAATACCTTCCCTTTACATAACCAACCCTCTTACCTTGAATCTTTCCCCCTCTTTTTTTTTGGTTACTCGCTCTTTACCCATTCCTTTGGAAATAATAAAGCGCGGTGGCGATTTTTATTTTGATTTGTACAAGTCTAGTTAATCCAATGGCTTAGTATTAAACATTTCTACCGCTACAATTGCCTCTAAGCCTCAATATACTCTCCTCAACTTAACCCACTGCCTAAGACATCGGGCAGTAGTGTGGTTCTTTGTTCAATAATATAGACCATTGCCTAAGACATCGTGCAGCAATGTGCTTCTTTATTCCATAACCCAGACCATCGCCTCAGAATTCATGCAGTGATGCTCGAAAACTAAATCTAGCCTATCACCTCAGACTTCATGCATCGATGCTCGAAAACCAAAACCTAGCTTATCGCGTCAGACTTCATGCAGCGAATTGCGAACCTAACCCATTGCCTAAGACTTCATGCAGCAATGTGTTTCTTTATTCCGCAACACAGACCATCGCCTTAGACTTCATGCAGCGATGCTCAAAAACAAAATTTAGCTTATCACCTCAGACTTCACGCAGCGATTTGTAAACCTAACCCAGTTCCTAAGTCTTCATGCAACAATATGTTTCTTTATTCCGCGACATAGACCATCGCCTCAGACTTCATGTAGTGATGCTCGAAAACCCAAAATCTAGCCTATCGCCTCAAACGTCACGCAGCGGTTTGTGAACCTAACCCATTGCCTAAGACTTCATGCAGCAATGTGTTTCTTTATTCTGTAACACAGACCATCGCCTCAGACTTCATGCAGCGATACTCGAAAGAATAGCTTATCGCCTAAGACGTCATGCAGCGATTCACAAACATAACCCATGGCCTCAGTCTCCAAGTAGCCATGCATTATCAATTGTTGTTTTATTCATCCACCAAATGGGTGAATAAGCAAAAGCTAACCAAAACATGCAAGATTGCTCTCTCAAGCTCAAGACCATCTGCCTCATCATCAAATCCTGGTAAGCGATACATCATCAGCTTTGTCTATTTTCTCAAGACTCTTGGGGGTATGCTATATCAGTGTAACCCTATCTAGCCAACTCTTTGAGGTATGCTATATCAGTGTAACCCTATCTAGCCAACTCTTAGGGGTATGTTATATCAGCGTAACCCTATCTAACCAACCATTGGTCAAATTTTGGGGTCTTCCATTATTTAATAAATATCCAATTCGAATGAATAAGACCTATGAATTCTCGTGCCATTCAATCGAAGAGTTATTAAATAGGGGCAGTTGTCATACCCCAAATTTATCTGTCTTAGTGCTACCGTCAAATTTATTTTCGAACTTGGGTTTTACTGAGTATAAAACTCCTTTGGTTTAATTATATTAACATTATGGAGTTTTAATAAATATTCGCTTCGATGCCTATTTAAAAATATAATGATCTATATCAGATCATTTGTATTTTTGAATAAATAAATATTTACTCGTCTTCATGTACTTTCAATTGACTTTTTATTTTGAATGAGTAACATAGCACAATTGGTAAGGAAAGAAGCTTGCAAATATAAGGTCACGAGTTCAAATCTCTCTTTGTGCACTTTCGATATTTTTGTTGTTACTAACTTTATTTTCATTTTCTAAACCACAAAAATCATATTTTTTATTATTAAATTATTATTTTCGTATTTATTGATTTATTTATTATATTTTAAAAATATTATTTTTTATTAAAATATTAATTTTATTTATAAAATAGTCAAAATACCTTATAAATAAATAAAATCTTTCCAGATCAATTTTGCTCTATATCAAATTTTGCACCTGGACGCAAATATGTCCAAATTCTTAATCTTGCTGGTCAAGATGAGAATTTGCGCCTTGGGTGTTGGATACTTCATTTTTTGGATTTTAACCTAATTTTTTTCACTTATAAATAACCCTCAAAACTTATCAACAAGACATCCAAAAATATTCACAATTTCCACAGTACCAATAATTCATCCAGAAATATCAACAATCATTCACAAACATACAAAATTCTAGAGTTGTTGACTATATCAGACAACAACCTAAGAACAATCTCCCCAGCAACATGATTCACACAGTTCCACGAATTTCATTCACACTTTAGTTTTTTTCTTTTAACAAATTTCTTGTTTACTATTGGTGTTTTTGGCTGATGACTAACAAATTAATCGTTAGACAAACATATGTGTCTGAATTAATTTAACATGAGGCCACCTCCCTATTTTATTTATTTTTCTGCCGAATAATTCATCTTCTATGATGTATTTATTTTCTTTCTTTCTTTAAAAATTTATATTTCATATACTAGTTTTTCTCATTCATTAACTACTAACATTTAAGTACACAGTCGCATTTTAGCCATTTTCCATAACTAACGCCAGAAACGAATCCTATTTTTTTTCATTACATTTTTGTTTCACATTTTTTTAAGAATACAATTTACTGTATATATTCACGATACACTCAACCTTCAAAATTTTGCTACAAATCCTCACTATTCAACACACTACCAATTAAACGATCATCATTTTTTTATGTTCATTAGATTGAAATTTTGAGGGAGAAATAAGAAAGATGAATAGTAGGGAGACTTGTGTGGGTATCGTGAAAAGAGGAAATATATGTGTATGTTTTATCTTCTTTCATATTTACTGATATATTGGACCATGGTTTTATTTATTTATTAATTTTTATTGCCGCCACTTGTCACATTATGATTGGTTATAAAGTTAAATTGAAAAGGTACTTGAACATTAGAAGCTACCCTCACGTTACAGTATTCTCTTGTTATTATCTATATATATTTTCTTTACTTTTATACTATCATTTTGTTTAGTATATAAATAAATATAGAAATTAATTAGGGTTAATTTTTAGAAGTAGGTTAGTGATTTACATGTGGCTTGGGTCATTCTTCCATTCACACCCTACTTTTTCTAGTTAACACCACTCTTAAATTTTATTTAATTTTAATTAATTAATTATTTACTTAGATAATTAATCATGTTGATTAGTAACTTTATTTTAGTGATTAAGTTAGATTTTTAATTAGGTTAATTACGCTGCAAGGTTGTATATATTATTAAACTTTCATGATAAAAATCATTTGTTACCAAAATAACAAATTTGTGCATCAATTCAAATATTTTTCTAATCAAATTAAGTAATTTATATATATTTATTTTAATTTCTTGATTAATTTAATGTCCTTATCATAATTTGGAAATAATTCTCAAACATGTACATATTTTTAAATATTTATTTTTTTAAAATTAAATTAGTTTAATATTTTACAAAGATATTAAAACTTAGGCCCCTCACTAAATATTTCATCTACGAGCGACACGTGACCAATATCTGGCCACATAGTGAGGAAGGCTATATCAGACTTCCTCCGCATCCTTCATGACGAACAAAACGTGGTCAATATCTGGCCACATGACGAGAACACGTGAGGAGGAGACTATATCAGACTCCCCCGCTTCATGTCTTAATCAAATCAAATACCAAAACAGCTAACCTAACAAAAAAACTCAAGATTATTTTTCAAAAAAAGATTAAATAGCATTGTCTTTGAATCAAATGTGAAACTGCGTCTAGGATCACTCAATTTACAATCCAGACAAGGTTCAAGATTAATTCGAAAATAATTCTACGCAATCTTATAAAAAATACCAACCAAACTACGAACTACGAATTGAGACTCTGATTCCTCATAAGAGGATACGTAGGCATACGATCAAAATCGTAGTGAGTTCTCCTATAAAAAATTAAAACACTTTTCCTCATAGTTAAAACTTAAAACCCTATTTTACCCAAACCTAAACCTAAAACCTAATATCCTTGTGAACAAGGTAGATGAAAGGTGCATAACACCTTCCTTTCGTCTAAAGAAGTCTGAAACCTAGAATCTTTGTCTCTGAATTAGGGTTTTCTGTTAGATTCTCTTCCCTAGGATAAAAACTAATAGTGGCGACTCTGATTAAAAAACCAGTCGCAACACTTGGTGTAGCATTTTGATCTCTAAAGATGTTGTTCTGAATGGTTATAGATGGCGTATTAGAATGGAGAAAAGGTTTGTATAGGGGGTGATAAGTGGATTCCAACTCTTTCGAGTTTCCAAATATCGGTTCTGGATAGGGTCTTAACCCCTCTCTCTAAGCCTAGTTCCCTCGTTGATTTCGATCTGGCCTGTTGGAATATGGACACCCTTAGAGAAAACGTTAATGTTATTGATGCTAACCATATCAACAACATCCCTCTCTCCTTTGACCTTCCCGAGGATAAATTAATTTGGCACCACGAAATAGACGGTAATTATTTGATTAAGACGGCTTATCATTGGCTGGGGGATCAAAGGTGCAAGTTCAATCCAGGGCCCTCTTCCAAAGGAAAACCAAAAATTTGGAATCAATTGTGGAGATTAAATGTGAATCCTAGAGTCAATAATTTTATGTGGAAACTCTTTAAATATATTCTGCCTATGAAAACCAAACTCCTCAGGAAAGGCACGCAGAATGATCATTTATGCCGTTTTTGCAATTCTGAATTGGAAAATATTCCGCATCTCTTTCTTCGCTGTGGTTTTATAAGGAAGGTTTTTTTCTCGAGCCTGTTGGGAATTTGCGTTCCCACTTCTGGAGGTATTGAGGACTGGTTTTGTAGTATTTTCTCAAGGAAAGACACTAAGTTGGAGCAAGTAATAGCGGTTAGTTTCTGGAAAATTTGGAAGTTGAGGAATCGTGTTGTTTTCAAGGCTATTAAAGCAGATCTAAGCGCGGTCGTAGTTGAAGATCTCTTATTTCTAGTTTTTGTAATGTTTCTCTCATTTTTATTAGTAGGGATCTAAATATTGATGCTCACAATTTGGTCGGTATTGGTAAGTCCTTAGGATCTAGAACTTAGACGAGCCATATTTTAAGCTCTGACATTGCTAGTTGTTCTTCTGCTGTCCCTTTTTCTTAAGGAATCTGGTTTGCCATAAAAAAAACAATGAAAGTTGAAGAGGTGATGATTTCATAATCAAATATTTGAGATTTCTTTCTTCTAAAGTTATTTTATTGTTGACATATTTTTGTAGAGAATAAATAACTTCAATATCTTATTCTTCTTCTGGATTTTTAGATATCTCAATTTATATTTTTGCAATTTTCTCTCATTTTAATTTTTGACTCAAATATTTTTTGAGATTTGACTTTGAAAGCAAGTCGAGAGGATTTAATTTAGTTATCAATAGTTTTTCTACTATTCCCGTACTTTTTCTCAGCCTGAGACCATTCATAGCTAAAATTTTGAATTTCTTTTTGAAGTTGAGATGATCATGTAAGAATTTGTTTAGGTTGGTGTTGGTGTTGGTAATTGTTGTGCTAATTTTGATAAACATAATGTTTAGGTTATAAGAATATGCTTATAGGTGATAGAGGTGGTATGAGTGTGAAAATGGGAGGAAAGATGAGTAAATGTGGAGTTAAATGGAGGAATATAGATAGGATTTGTTATGAAAATTGTTGAAGTTCAAGTATGAAAATACCTATTAATAGGAATCGAAAGTGTCAAACTATTATGTGGTAAAATTCTACACTAGAGAAAAACATAAAACTAGAAAATAAAATAAAAAAATATTTTGAATACTTTTAAATATGTCAAAGACGCTAAATATATAGCAATGATAACGAATAATAAATTAAAAGACACAAACACTAAAAAAGTCCCACTAAATAATATCATAATTTATTCTCGTGCGTTGCATGTGTAAAGACATTAGGATAATTCTACACAACTCAATTTATTTTACATATTTTATTCAATGGTTATAATACATCATAACTGGATTATCATTTGGATAAACTTATAGCATACAATTTTCTTTTAACACATGTCATGTTCTTATTTATTCAATCATTATACTTGGTAGCACTTGGCCTAGGTTCAAACTCATCATTCACGGATGATTTCATATTTTTATGACCCTCATCACCATCATACTTTGTAGCACTTGGTCTTGGTTCAAACTCACCATTCACGGGTAGTTTCATATTTTTATAACCCTCATCACCATCATACTTTGTAGCAGGCTGTCTTGGTTCAAACTCATCATTCACAGGTAATTTCACACTTTTATAACCCTCATCACCATCATACTTTGTAGCACTTGGTCTTGGTTCAAACTCATCATTCACAGGTAATTTCACACTTTTATAACCATCATCTTCGCCATATATTAGAAGACTTGGTATGGGTTCAAACTCATCGTTCACTGGTAATTTCATACTCTTATATCCCTCACCATCATCATATTTTGTAACACTTGGTATGGACTCAAACTCATTGTTCACCGGTAGTTTCATAGTTTTATAACTCTCATCACCATCATATTTTGTGAGACTTGGTATGGGCTCAAACTCACCGTTCACTGGTAGTTTCATAGTTTTATAACTCTCATCACCGTCATATTTTGTGAGACTTGGTATGGGCTCAAACTCACCGTTCACCGGTAGTTTCATATTTTTATAACCCCCATCACCATCATATTTTGTAGCACTTGGTCTGGGTTCAAATTCTTCAGTGACCACTTTTTTTTCTTTGAAATTTAGTATTTTTGGTATGGGATGCTGATCACACTTACCTTTGGCATGTTGTTCTTGCGCCTTGGAGTTTGTTAAGGGTGCGATCTCAGATTTGAGTTGAAGAAGCCCCTGAATTCCTTCTGGCATCTCTTCATCTTTCATAACATTTTTCCAATATTCTTTTAGATCTTTTCTTGATTCTGTAGTAGCCACAAACTTCTCCAAATTACAATGAAAATAGCAAAAATAAAATAATGGTCAGTATACTACATAATAAATTATAATGTAATTTATTTGTATATTTTTCCGTAATAAATTGTAAGTAAATTTTATTTTTTTTAATAAATTTGACAATTAATATATATAATTTATATATAAACTAAATATATTAATGATAAAATATATTTAAAAAAATTAAATTTACTTATAATTTATTACAGAGAATACTATTTATTTGTTGGTACTATTTCGATGTTACAAGTCTTTAAATTTGATAGATCAAAATATAGTTTGATTTGAGTAAAAAGAAAAATTGTTTGATATTATGAATCAATAAAGAATTTGACCAGTGGTCTAATACTTGAAATAAAATGCTAAAAAAAAAGTAATAAAACAAGTGTAAATATAATAGTAAAAAGTAATAGGGAAACACACCAAGAAAAGGATGAGAAAAGGAAGCAGAGCAAGAGCATGCCTCATATTCAAAGTAAAATGAATCTGATTTCTCTTCTTTTATGTCTCTATTGATTTATGAGATGATGTTCCATTATTCATTACTCCATATTTATAGACTCTGTAACAGACCAAATGTATATTTTATACAAATAAAAAAGTAATCTCTTGTTAGACTAGAAAATAAAAAATTTGATCTCTTAGAGTTTGGAGCGCGTGTGTGAGAGTGTATATTTTATTGAAATCTTTGAAGCTCTCATTGTTTTGTTGGTTTGTGAGTTTTCAAACGTTTCTAAAGCATATTAAGATCCAATCTTTACTGGTTTGAATTCAATGTGTGTTTCGTTTTATATATTTTTTAGTGAATATTTATTTAGTCTCTTATAAAAACTACATTAAAATTAAAATTTTTAAAAAAGTAAGATCTTATTTAATTTGTTACAAAATTTAAATATTTTAATAATTAATTAATTAATTAATATTTAATTCAAAACAAATAAGTAAATAAATAAATATTTAATAATATATAAATTATATGAATTATTTGTCATCAATGTTGATCTTTTGGTATGATAATCCTGGATAACTTCGAAAAATCGTGTTCGTACACTTTTCGAACAAAGTATTTCGACCCTATTCTTGTCTGGGTTCACGAAATCTTTGTGGGGATAATTCTAGAAGAACAATATGTTTCTGGCAAAAGAAACTGATTACAAATGTAGAGAGAAAATGTCGTTTTTCGTATTTGAAACCGAGGCCAAATGACTCCTTATATAAGAGATCAATAACTGAAACCGAAAAGACACACCTGTTCGGAAAAACGGTTATGTCAGTTGGGGGAAAAAGATTCAAAATTTTCGAACAGGACGCTGTCCCGCACCCCGTCCGCTGACCTGGCAGCGGGACCCCAGTCAGGGGCTCCGCCCCTTAGACCCCAACGGGGCGCTGCCCCGCACCCCGCCAGGGGCTTCGCCCCTTGGAACTCCAACGGGGCGCTGCCCCGTACCTTTGGAACCCCCGTTTCAATTATTCATATTCAATTATACATTGGCTCGACGAGCGTGCACTCTGCACTTCCCCTAACTCGTTTCCAAGCTTAACGATAATTGCATCGGCCTTTAGTAAATCACATTACTACTAAAATACATTGGTGATACTAAAATCACCGACAATCAATATATATTATTTTAGTGATAAAGTCTTAAGATTATTGCTTAAAGTTTTTTGAGTTCGACTTCAATTAAATTGAATTTTATAATTTTTGTGAAAAACCAATGTGATCTTCACAATTTTTTCATTTATTTGAATATTTTTAATACAATTTTGCTATTATTTGTTTAATTAAAATATAAAATAAAATAAAAAAGATACCCAAAAAATTGTGAACACCTTAGTTAAGACCATAAAAGAAAGATTGGTCATTAAAAAAATGCTTACTAGTATGAGAAAGAAGTTATGAAAATAAAAAAGACAAGATTTAAATCTCAATCATTTATTACTATTATTATTCATGATTCATATTAAAAAAGAAATTAAATTTAAAATAAATTTAAAACTATCTTCTAAAATTAAAACAAATATATATATTTTTATCTTTTTTATTCAAATAATTTTTATTATATAACATTACTCTTAAAAAAAATTATAAAAAAATTCATGTTTTAAATTTTGGATTGATGCAAAAGTTATAACATCTTATTTTATAAATATGAATGATAATATTAATAACTCATTTTTTAATTAGTAAGTAAGCCTCTTCTCAAACATAATCACATAATTATTCTTACTAATTCTTTAATACGATCGGTAATCTTGGCCAAATCAAATTTGATTTTTTTTAGATCTTCTTGAAATTTTGGTCTTATACTTAGACCAAATTGCCTATTCCAACAATTTGTAATTGAATTGGTTTGTCAGGCAGATTTGATCTGGATTTTAAAATCTAATTGCCACAAAAGTATCTTATGTCAGAAATCAATAATTACAAATAAGAAGAAAATCACATTTTTTTCTACTATAAATATATTTCAACTATTAATTAGAGGTGTAAGCGGATGAGAAAAATTAAATAAATTAATAGTTTAAATCAAATCAAATTGAAAAAATAATAATTTTTGGTTCTGTTAAAAAACCAAACCAACCCGATGAAAAGTAAGGTTGTTTGGTTTGGTTTCCGATGAAAAATAAGATGGTTTAGTTTGATTTTCAATTTTAGTTTTTAATAATCACTAGACTTGAACTGATGATTATACTTATCGATTTGATCTTTTATTTAGCCTATTATTAAGTGTAAATTTTACATCACTCTAATCATTATCCTTCAAATACCTAAAAAAAAAAAAAAAAACACAATCGTTAAAGAAATCCACCTTAAAAATCAAATACTCTATCTTCTTTCTTTTAGAGACTAAGAGGGTGTGACTTCTTAAACAATGTTGTAATATGATTGCTGTTATATTACTTTGCATTCATTGTGCTAGTGTAGCTCTTATTTAATATATTAATATATTTTTTGTTTTTTTAAAAAGAAAGAAATGTTGTTTGATTATTTGTTTTTTTAAAGAAGAAAGAAATGTTGTTCGATTATTTTTCCAATTTCACTGTAAAACATATTATTTTATTGGGCTATCTCTCTTATTTATAGTGGTCTAAATAAATGTGAGTCAGTGTTCATGTGTGTGTAAGCCTTTGTTATTATTTAACAAAGAGGATTAGGTCAATTATTCATTGTGTGAAAAACAATAAAAGAAAAGTAGAGAGAAGAGTGAAATCCTGCAGGCTCATTTCAGTACAGAGTAGTTCCACAAAATTGGAGTTTGCGTACAATCTAACAGTCCGATCGTCCTGAAATTTTATCACAAGTGTTCTTGAGTCATAGGAGCACATTCTGAAAAGAAATGTTGTTTGATTATTTTTCCAATTTCAGTGCAAAACATATTATTTTTGTTGGGTTATCCCTCTTATTTGGAGTGGCACAAATAAATGTGGGTTAGTGTCCATAGGTGTGTAAGCTTTTGTTATTATCCAACAAAGAGGATTCGGTCAATTATTCATCGTGTGAGAAACAACAAAAGAAAAGTAGAGAGAAGAGTGAAATCTCACAATCCTATTTCAGTGCACAACAGTTCCACAAAATCAGAGCTTGCGCATAATCCAACAGTTTGATCGTCTTGAAATTTTGTCACTGTGTGCATGACTCATATGAGCACATTCTAAACGGTGGAGATTGGATTATGAGCTTTCTAATTATGTTTTTCGAGTCCATCTTTGAGGTGAATTTTTTTTGCTGTTTTTGGTTGTTTTTTTTCACTTGAATCTTGTTGTATTCCAAGATTGATTGTAGATCTCGATGATGTTTATGCATGTCTCTAACTAGTGTTAGAGAGGAATTTGTTTGTACCCATTTTTTATTATAGTGGAGATATTAAGTAGTCTACGGATCTCATAGTTTTTTACTCCTAGTTAATAGAGATTTTTCTACGCTAAAGTTGTATTGTGTTGTTGGTGTGTTTTTGTTGATTGTCTCTCAATTGCATTTGATATTTGGGAGAGATTGTGTTGTTGGATTATTTGATTGCATTGTGGATTTCCTCCCAACAAGTGGTATACATAATCGTGGTTTGATTTGTGTGATGATGGAGAAAAACACATCTAGGATGACGAGTTTGAATGGTTTCAACTATAAT